>PGTU02000006.1:35493287-35629345 GCA_002896215.2 Cicer echinospermum
CAATTTTCTCATAAACCCAAAATCTCATCTTGCTTCCAATCAATTGGTGTTGTTGATTTGCATCCACTGCTACTCCACCGTGGATTTTGTTGAGTTCCATTCTTTCCCTATTTTCTGCATCGTAAATTAAGGTACGTTTTTGCCATACTACATATATTTCCTTGCATTGCTTTTGTTTTCCCCCTTATTTATCATTCTAAACCTTCAATATATTTTAGATTCAAGCTTTATTTTTCCATCTTCCTCTTTTACCCTCTGTGTTGAATCCCTAAAGTATGTTTATGTCTTTTAGCATTTGGTTCCTTTGTAAAAATTTTAACCTTCAATAATTTTTTAGATAGTTTTGTTTACTTTAATAGCTTTTTCATTAAAACAGTGAGTAGTTTATGTTCTACAAGATTTATGATGTATTTCTTCTGTTAGATTATATATTAAAATTGCATTTTGTGTGTGTTCTTATTTGAAGTTTATTTGAAGTCTATTAGATTGTTATTTAGTAGTTCATTCTTCTTGTTTGATTTTGAAAACGAAGAAAAACGGCTGTTAGGGATTTTCAAAACGTCAAAACACAAACCTCCTCCGTAATTTTAATAAATATGTATTATTGTTAGTTAAAATTAATGTATATTATATATGTATATATAATATATATATATATATATATATATTATATATATTATAATATATATATATATATATATATATATATATATATATATATATATTATTATTACTATACATATATGTATATATGTTTGCTTTGGAAGAAAGGAAAAGAAAAGAAAAGGATATAAAAAGGAAAGAAGAAAAAGGAAGAAAAGGAGAAAGCAAAGGGAAAAGAAGAGAAAGGAAAGAAAAACACAACAAATTTCCATCTTTCCTCCTCTGTTACTTTGCGCGCTTCAAAATCCCTCCTTCCTCCATTTTCGTTTCTTTGCTTCCTTTCTTCTAAGATAGAAACCCAAGGTTTGGGAGTGTGAAAGAGAAGATACTCAACTTCATTCTTCTTGTTTGATTCGAAAACGAAGAAAAACGGTGTTAGGGATTTCAAAACTGTCAAAACAAACCTCTCCGTTTCATCTAGATCTAAGCTTCATTTCGCGAAGAGATTAGAAGGGAAAGTTGCTCACTACCACGCTACGGTGCTAGGGAACCAACCTTTGGAAGCGGCGTTGCGAGCGGAGATTTTACCGAATTGCTCGTGGTACCGGAAACGCACGGTAAAGCTAACGTTAAGGTAAGGGCTTCTTCCAACTTCTAGTTTGCATTTAGGGACTTATCTGTGGTTGTGTGGAAAAGAATTTTGTTAGGGTTTGAGTATTGATTTGGGGGAAAATGAATCTAAGGCTTTATGGGTAAAATCTTAGAGTTAGGTTTTGGTTATATTGATGAATGTTTCGTGGAAATAGAATTTAACTCATTTATGTATGATTTTGAGTAAATGAAATTTGATGTATTTGAGTGTTATGTTGTGTTGATTCGTGTTCATCGTATTTGATGTATTCATAGTTAATGCTTATGAAATTTGATATGTGTATGTTGGATTTTTTGGAGAAATGAATTGATGTGTTTTGGTGTGAGTTGTGGATTAGATCTGATAATAGGTTTGAGTTTGTTTTGTGTGGAATTTGAAAACCATTAGAGTTAAACGACTATTAAAAATGGGGAATCTTTTAATACCTCGGTTTACTTAATGTGTGTTTGAGAAAATTGTTTAAGTTTAAATGAGCATTAAGAATGGGGAATCTCTTAATGTCTTGTTTACGTAATGTTCGTTTCGGAAATCGTTTAAGTTAAAAGAGTATTAAGAATGGGGAATCTCTTAATATTTCTGTTTACTTAATGTTAGTTTTGAAAATCGTTTAAGTTAAAAGAGTATTAAGAATGGGGAATCTCTTGATATTTCTGTTTGCTTAATGTTTGTTGTGAAAATCGTTTAAGTTTAATGAGTATTAAAAATGGGGAATCTTTTAATATATGCATTTGCTTAACGATTGTTGTGGATGGAGTCAGTATATGCTCATGCATTTTCATGCTTTTTGTGAATCGTGCAGACCCGTGATAGGTGGCACCTTGATAAATAGTACTTTGACCTGTGATAGGGCGTACATTTATGATTTACGTTTTTGAAAACCGTGCAGACCCGTGATAGGTGGTATCTCGATTAACGATACGGGCCTGTGATAGGCAGTACGTTTATGGTTTTCGCTTTTTTGTAAATTGTGCAGACCCGTGATAGGTGGCACCTTGGTAAATAGTACTTTGGCCTCTGATAGACGGTACATTTACAATTTACGTTATTTTAGTAAACCGTGCAGACCCGTGATAGGTGGCACCTCGGTAAACGATACGGGTCCGTGATAGGCAGTACGTTTAAGGTTTACGCTTTTAGTAAATCGTGCAGACCCGTGATAGGTCGCACCTCGGTAATTGGTACTTTGGCCTGCAATAGGCGGTACAATTATGATTTACGGCCCTTCGAGGAGGGTTTTTGGTTTGGAATTCCGAGTCCATGCATTTTGGCATATACGCATTGCATTAGGGTGCTTGGCCCACGAGTCGTGTTTGATTCAAGTTTATGATTGAGTGTTTTGAATTTGAGTTGTCGTGGTAATTGTGTTGAAATTGCTAAGTGTTATGGATTGATTATTGTGTGTAAGTGTGATGGATTGTAAAACTATTTCGAAACCCAATTTCGTCGTGGTGATTGTGTGGGAAGTGCTAAGTGTTAAGTTTTGGAGTTATGTGTGAGTGAATTAGTTTAAGTATTTTTGGAAGGATAAGCAGGGAAATCGATTTCCCAATCGATTTGATGAGTTGCAGGGACTTTGCTATATTGGCAAAATCGATTTGCCAATCGATTTTGTGATCTGTTTTTCAAAACCATTTAATAAATCGATTGGCCTTAAGTCAGGAACTCAACAAAATTGACAAAATCGATTTGGCAATCGATTTGGTGAAACAGGAACTCAGCAAAACTGACAAAATCGATTTGGCAATCGATTTTGTGACACAGGAACTCAGCAAAACTGACCAAATCGATTTGGCTCAGTAAAAATCCTTATTTTGAGTTAGATAATCGATTGCTCAATTGATTTATCAATGCTTTGGTCAGTTGTGTATTACTTGATGGTTTGAGAACTTCATTTTGAGTTCATTTTTAATTGGCAAGCATTACATGAACTTTTAGCATATGAGAAATCCTTTTAAGGTGCATGCTTAGTTGAAAAGTTATTTTGTGCATTTAAAACTTAAATGTTATGTGTTATCTGTTAATTTCGGTTGGTGACCCTTTACAACTATTGTGGAAATCTGGGCTTTGCCCTCAGATGAGAGCCAGGATGATCCTGCCGGTTCATACCCTACGGATGGGAATGCTTGACTGGAGCTATGTAGGAGGATCTCACGGGGCGCGTGGAGATCACTCAGGGTGTATAGTTTTTTGGTAGGATGATTAGATTAGGTTGATGTATAGGGACTAGACGTCCTTCTTTTTGGGTTGCAGTATTTTAATTCGGAAAACTGTACCTATATTAATATTGTCTGTTTGACATGTTATTTATGATGGGGTCTATGTACCACCTTTTGAAGTGTAAATACTTTCGATTCGTATTTTGAGAAACTTTTCTGCTGCTTGTAAATTATAATGACTCAATTATTTATCCAAAGGTATTTCCTTATTGGTTTTTCTCTGTTTTTTATTTTAATTTCTTTTGAAAAAAAAATACACCCTCGCTTTGAAAATCGGGGTGTTACATTGTGGTATCAGAGCTTTGGTTTGTTTTTCTTTGGGGGCTGTGGAGCCTTAGTTATAGATTGTAAGTCAACATATAAGTTGGGAGTTATTATTTGATCATGCGTCGGTTTAGGGGGTTGAGTTGTCAGGTGCGCTATAATTATTACGTGTTAACATGGTCGGAAGCTAGTTTTGAATTATTTGAAGTAGTGTTAAGACTCTACTTGATGATGGTTTTATAGGAAAAACCATGCCGCCAAGAAGGAATGACGCTCCGAGAGCCGATGCTAATAGGGATGATCAAATGGCGAAGGCTATGAATAACATGGCTGCTTCTGTTGCTGCACAGACTGCTGCCAAGACTCAACGCGATATTGAAAAGAGGGGAAGAGAGATCCGTGCTGCAGAGTCAAGAGGATTAGAAGACTTTCGTCGTTACAATCCTCCCAAGTTTAAGGGGGATGAGAATTCGGAGAAGGCGGATCAATGGATCCAAGAAGTGGAGAAGATCTTCGAAATGATTAACTGTCAGGCGGGAGTGAAGGTCAACTATGCCACTTATATGCTATTAGGGGATGCTGAGTACTGGTGGAGGAGTGCAAGGTTATTGATGGGATCAGCTCACGAGGAGGTGAACTGGGAATCATTCAAAAGGAAGTTTTTAGACAAATACTTCCCGATGAGTACCAGGACTAAACTGGGTGATGATTTTCTGAAACTTCATCAGGGGAACATGACCGTGGGCGAATATGCTGCTAAGTTTGAATCGCTATCGAGGCATTTCAGGTTTTTCCGTGAAGAGATTGATGAACCATTCATGTGTCATCGTTTCCATGACGGACTGAAGTATGAGATTCAAGACTCCGTCTTACCCTTGGGAATTCAACGTTTTCCAAGTTCTTGTGGAAAAATGTAGGGAAGTTGAGGATATGAAGAATAAGAGGGCTAGCCGAGGAGGGAATTTTAGTTCAAGAGGCCCTAGTCGGGTGAATTTTCAGAACAAGGGAAATCAAGTTGCTAAACCTTACAATCGACCACGAACTAACAACGGTGGGCAGAATCGCCAGGGAACCAGAATTTTGGGAGACAACTGGGACGAGTGGTTCGTTGTTTCCGATGTGGGGAAGAGGGACATTATGCTAACGCTTGTACCCCTAATACCCTCACCTGCTACAATTTTCAGAAGCCAGGACACATGGCAAAGGATTGCACGACTCCAAAGGTAGAACCAGTTGTGAATGTAACTAGGGCTACTCGTCCTACTGCTAGAGGACGCATTTATTGTGTGAGTGCTGAAGAGGGGAATCCATCTGGTAATCTGATTCAACGTGACTGTGAGATTGCAGGTAACACTCTAACTGCACTTTTTTGATTCGGGGGCAACCCATTCCTTCATTGCTATGGATTGTGTGAATCGTTTGAAGTTATCTGTGTCGCCTCTACCTTTTGATTTGATTGTTTCCACACCTGCTAAGACTTTGACAGTAAATTCTGCATGTTTACATTGTCAAATACCTATTCATAATAGGGATTTCTTGGTTAATTTGATTTGTTTACCTCTACAATCACTCGAGGTCATTCTCAGTATGGATTGGATGTCGTATCATTACGTGATCTTGGATTGCGCTCGTAAATTGGTTCTTTTCCCCGAACCAGGAGTTGTTAAATATCTAGCCGCTAACAAACTCCGAGTGTCGCTAAAAGAAGGGACTCATGAGTTTTTGTCCCTGGCTAATGTGGAGGCAAAGATAAATGTGAACATAGAAGATGTGATGCTTGTCAATGAGTACCGGGACGTATTTCCAACGGAAATTCCAGGATTGCCACCGGTAAGAGAAGTGGAATTTTTCATTGATTTGCACCTAGGAACGGGACCTATTTCAATGGCACCATATCGAATGTCGCCATTGGAATTAAATGAGCTCAAAAGCCAAATTGAAGACTTGTTGGAGAGGAAATTCATTAGACCAAGTGTATTGCCATGGGGAGCTCCAGTTTTGCTAGTTAAGAAGAAGGACGGAAGCTCGCGTTTATGTGTGGATTATAGACAGCTTAATAAGGCAACTATTAAGAATCGTTATCCCTTGCCACAGATTGATGATTTAATGGATCAATTGAGAGGGGTCGCGATATTTTCGAAGATTGACTTGAAGTCGGGTTACCATCAGATTCGAGTAAGGGAAGGAGATATTCAGAAAACTGCTTTCAGAACCCGTTATGGACATTATGAATATCTGGTTATGCCGTTTGGAGTTACCAATGCACCAGCAATTTTCATGGACTACATGAACAGAATCTTTAATTCATTCCTTGATAAATTTGTTGTGGTATTTATTGATGATATATTAATTTATTCGAGAACTGAAGAAGAGCATGGAGAACATTTACGTCAAGTTCTTGAGATTTTACGCGAGAAACAATTGTACGCCAATCTATCAAAGTGTGAATTCTGGCTAGAAAAAGTGAATTTCTTAGGACACGTGATAACCAAGGAAGGAATCGCTGTAGATCCGGCTAAAATTGAGGCGGTTCTTGCTTGGAAACAGCCTCAGACTGTCACTGACATACGAAGCTTTGTAGGACTGGCAGGGTACTACAGGAGGTTTATTGAAGGTTTTGCAAAGATTGTGACTCCATTGACACAACTTACCAGAAAAAGATCAACCGTTCGCATGGACGAAGAAGTGTGAGGAAAATTTTCAGTTACTAAAGAGGAAATTGACGACCTCACCAGTGTTGGTATTACCGCAATCAGAAGAACCCTGTGAAGTTTATTGTGATGCATCTCACCAAGGTTTGGGATATGTTCTGATGCAACACAAGAAAGCTGTAGCTTATGCCTCAAGGCAGTTGAAGATTCATGAGAGGAACTATCCTACTCATGATTTGGAGCTTGCTGCTGTTGTTTTTTGCAGTGAAGATCTGGAGGCACTATTTATATGGGTGCACGTTCACCGTGTTCAGTGACCATAAAAGTTTGAAATATTTGTTCGATCAAAAGGAATTGAACATGCGCCAGAGACGATGGATGGAGACTCTCAAAGATTTTGATTTCACCTTGCAGTACCACCCCTGGGAAGGCCAATGTAGTGGCTGATGCGTTGAGTAGAAGAAGTGTATCGGTGTCTTCAACAATTATGGCTAGACAACAAGAGTTGTGGGAAGATTTTAGAGACCTACACTTGAACGTAGAGTTTGCACCGGGAATTTTGAAATTCAGAATGATTAAGATTTCGAGTGGACTACTTGAAGACATTGCAAATTCTCAAGATGATGTCTTAATTCAAGAGAAGAGGAACCTAATAGTTCAAGGGGAGACCACTGAGTTTAAAGATTGGATCAGATAATATTTTGCGATGTAATGGTAGGATTTGTGTACCAGAGATTACAGATATGAGGAAAACAATCTTAGAAGAGGCTCATAAGAGTAAGTTGAGTATTCATCCTGGAGCAACAAAGATGTATCAGGATTTGAGGCAGAATTATTGGTGGCCAAGAATGAAGAAACATGTAGCGGAATATGTATCCACTTGTCTAACTTGTCAGAAAGCGAAGGTGGAACATCAGCGACCTGCTGGGATGTTGCAACCCTTAGATATACCCGAATGGAAGTGGGACAACATTTCCATGGATTTCATAACTGGATTGCCTAAAACAAGGAGAAAGAATGATTCTATATGGGTGATAGTGGATCGACTGACTAAATCCGCTCACTTTTTGCCAGTAAAGACCACCTATAAGGTAGATCAGCTAACAGAGATCTACATTGCTGAAATTGTGAGGTTACACGGGGTACCATCGAGTATTGTATCAGACCGTGATCCGAAGTTCACATCACATTTTTGGGGAGCGTTGCACGAAGCATTGGGAACGAAACTACGATTGAGTTCAGCGTACCATCCATAAACGGACGGACAGACTGAAAGGACGAATCAGTCCCTGGAAGATCTGTTGAGAGCATGTGTATTAGATGATATGGGAAGTTGGGATGATGTACTTCCGTTGATTGAGTTCACCTACAACAATAGTTTCCACGCAAGTATCGGAATGGCACCATATGAGGCTTTATATGGGCGCAAGTGTCAAACACCATTGTGTTGGTATAAGGACGGTGAAAGTATGATTGTCGGACCGGAGATGGTGCAACAGACTATGACTAAGGTAAGGAAGATCAAGGAGAAAATGAAGACTTCACAGGATCGTCAAAAGAGTTACGCGGACAAGCGTCGCAGACTTTTGGAATTCGAACAGGGTGACCATGTATTTCTAAGAGTCACTCCTACTACTTGAGTAGGTAGTGCCTTGAAATCGAAGAAGTTGACTCCGAAATTCATTGGACCATATTAGATTTCTGCACGAATTGGGCCTGTTGCTTATCGGATTGCATTGCCTCCGATACTGTCCAATATTCATGACGTGTTTCATGTGTCACAGTTGAGGAAATATCTTGTAGATCCATCTCATGTGATTGAACCAGACACAATCCAACTGAAGGATAACTTGTCATTCGAAGTACCACCTGTGAAAATTGATGACAGGAAGATTAAGCGGTTGAGGACCAAGGATGTTTCATTGGTCAAGGTAATTTGGAACCCAATTACTGGAGATGCGACTTGGGAACTGGAGAGCAAGATGAGAGAACAACACCCAGAGTTATTTATCGATGCATAGTTTCGAGGACGAAACTAATTTTAGGGGGGTAGTAATGTAAGACCCATAATTTTAAAGTATACTTTATGTATTTTTGTGTATTTTGGATTTTGGCTCGGAGGCTTTTTAGCCAAAGTCAATAATATTTTGGAGTTTATTTGATCAAAAAGATATTTTTGATGCCAATTAGAATTACTCGTCGATAAATAAATAAAATTAAGTGCGGTGAATCCTTTACGGAGAATTTAATGTGTTACCGGTGAAATGGTAATTTTAATAAATATGTAGATATTTGTTAAGTTAAAATTAATATATATATATATATATATATATATATATATATATATATATATACATATATGTATATATGTTTGTTTGGAAAGAAAAGGAAAAGAAAAGAAAAGGTTATAAAAAGGAAAGAAGGAAAAGGAAGAAAGGAGAAAGAAAGGAAAGAAAGAGAAAGGAAAGAAAAACACAAAATTTCCATCTTCCTCCTCTGTTACTTGCGCGCTCAAAATCCCCTCCTTCCTCCATTTTCGTTTTTCTTTGCTTCCTTTCTTCAAGATTAGAAACCCAAGGTTTGGTGAGTGTGAAAGAGAAGATTACTCAACTTCATTCTTCTTGTTTGATTCGAAAACGAAGAAAAAACGGTGTTAGGGATTTCAAAACTGTCAAACACAAACCTCTCCGTTTCATCTAGATCTAAGCTTCATTTCACGAAGAGATAGAAGGGAAAGTTGCTCACTACCACGCTACGGTGTTAGGGAACCAACTTTGGAAGCGGCGTTGCGAGCAGAGATTTTACCGGATTTGCTCGCGATACCGGAAACGCACGTTAAAGCTAACGTTAAGGTAAGGGCTCCTTCCAAACTTCTAGTTTGCATTTAGGGACTTATCTGTGGTTGTGTGGAAAAGAAATTTTGTTAGGGTTTGAGTATTGATTTGGGGGAAAATGAATCTAAGGCTTTATGGGTAAAATCTTAGAGTTAGGTTTTGGTTATATTGATGAATGTTTCGTGGAAAATGAATTTAAACTCATTTATGTATGATTTTGAGTAAATGAAATTTGATGTATTTGAGTGTTATGTTGTGTTGATTCGTGTTCATCGTATTTGACGTATTCATAATTAATGCTTATGAAATTTGATATGTGTATGTTGGATTTTGTGGAGAAATGAATTGATGTGTTTTGGTGTGAGTTGTGGATTAGATCTGATAATAGGTTTGAGTTTGTTTTGTGTGGAAATTGAAAACCGTTAGAGTTAAACGAGTATTAAAAATGGGGAATCTTTTAATACCTCGGTTTACTTAATGTGTGTTTCAGAAAATCGTTTAAGTTAAATGAGCATTAAGAATGGGGAATCTCTTAATGTCTTGTTTACTTAATGTTCGTTTTGGAAATCGTTTAAGTTAAAAGAGTATTAAGAATGGGGAATCTCTTAATATTCCTGTTTACTTAATGTTAGTTTTGAAAATCGTTTAAGTTAAAAGAGTATTAAGAATGGCGAATCTCTTGATATTTCTGTTTGCTTATTGTTTGTTGTAAAAATCGTTTAAGTTAAATGAGTATTAAAAATGGGGAATCTTTTAATATCTGCATTTGCTTAATGATTGTTGTGGATGGAGTCAGTATATGCTCATGCATTTTTCATGCTTTTTGTAAATCGTGCAGACCCGTGATAGGTGGCACCTTGATAAATAGTACTTTGGCCTGTGATAGGCGGTACATTTATGATTTACGTATTTGAAAACCGTGCAGACCCGTGATAAGTGGCACCTCGATAAACGATACGGGCTCGTGATAGGCAGTACGTTTATGGTTTTTCTCTGTTTTATTTTAATTTCTTTTGAAAAAAAAAATACACCCTCGCTTCGAAAATCGGGGTGTTACATGCATCCAACCAATTCATTTGTTTCATATGATTAACATTTAGGTCATTTTCGTCCTCCCTAAGCTTATTCTTGTCCACTTAGGGTTGTTAACCAATATTTTTCATCCAATAAGTTCATTTGTGTCATTAGATTAACATTAAGGTCATTTTTGTCCTCCATAGGCTTATTCTAGTCCAATTAGGGTTTTTAACCAATATTGTGCATCCAATAGGTGTGTTTGAGTCAATGAATTAACATTTAGGTCGTTATCGTCCTCCCTAAGCTTTTTCATGTCCAATTAGGATTTTTAACCAATCTTGTGCATCCAATAGGTGTGTTTTTGTCATTGGATTAACATTTAGGTCATTATCATCCTCCTTAAGCTTTTTCTTGTCCAATTAGGATTTTTAACCAATCTTGTGCATCAGATACATGTGTTTGTGTCATTGGATGAACATTTAGGCAATTTCATCCTCTCGAGGCTTATTCTTGTCGAATTAGGGTTTTTAACCAATCTTATGGATTCAATAGGTGTATTTGTCCCATTGGATTCAATAGGCCATTTTCGTCTTCCCTATGCTTAGTCTAGTCCATTTAGTGTTTTTAACCATTACTTGTGCATCCAATAAGTTCATTTGTGTCATTGGATTTACGTTTAGGTTATTGTCGTCCTCCATAGGCTTATTCTTATTCAATTAGTGTTTTTAACCAATCTTTTGCATCAAATACTTATGTTTGTGTCATTGACTGAACAATTACGTCATTTTCGTGCTCCCTAGGCTTACACTTGTCCAAATAGGCTTTTAACAAAACTTATGCATCCAATAGGTGTGTTTTGTGTCATTGGATTAACATTTATGTCTTTTTCGTCCTACCTAGGCTCATTCTTTTCCAATTAGGGTTTTTAACCAATCTTGTGTATCCATAAGTGGTGTATTTAAGTCATTGGATTAACATGTTGGTCATTTTTGTCCTCCCTAGGCTTATTCTAGTCCAATTAGGTTTTTTAACTAATCTTGTGCATCCAATAGTTGTGTTTGTGTCAATTGGATTAACATTTATGTTATTTTCGTCTTCCCTGGGCTTATTCTTGTCCAATTAGGGTTTTTAACCAATCTTGTGCATCCAATAAGTTCATTTGTGTCATTGGATTAACATTTAGGTCATTTTCGTCCTCCCTAGGCTTATTCTAGTCCAATTAGGGTTTTAGTCAATTTGGTTCATCCAATAAGTTCATTTGTGTCATTGGATTAACATTTGGGTCATTTCGTCCTTCCTAGGCTTATTCTTGTCCAATTAGGATTTTTAACCAATCTTGTGCATCCAATAAATTCATTTGTCTCACTGGATTAACATTTAGGTCATTTTTGTCCTTCGTAGGCTTATTCTAGTCTAATTAGGGTTTTTAACCAATCTTGTGCGTCAATAGGTGTATTTGTTTCATAGGATTAAAATTTAGGTCATTATCGTCCTCCACTATGCTAATTATAGTCCAATTATGGTTTTTATCCAATCTTGTGCATCCAATAGTTGTGTTTGTGCCATTGGATTATCATTTAGGTCATTGTCGTCTTTCAAAGGCATATTCTAATCCAATTAGGGGTTTTAACCAATCTTGTGCATCCAATAGGTGTGTTTGTATCATTGGATTAACATTTAGGTCATTTTCATCCTCCCTAGGTTTATTCTAGTCCATTTAGGGTTTTAACCAATCATATGCATCCAATTAGTTCATTTCAGTCATTGGATTAACATTTAGGTCACTTTCGTCCTATGTATGCTTATTATAGTCCAATTAGGGTTTTAACCTATCTTGTTCATCCAATAAGTTCATTTGTGTAATTGGAGTAACATTGTTGTCATTTTCGTCCTCCCTAGTCTTATTCTAGTCCAATTCCAGTTTTTAACCAATTTGGTTCATCCAATATGTTCATTTGTGTCATTGAATGAAAATTTAGGTCATTTGCATCCTTTCTAGGCTTATTCTTGTCCAATTATGGTTTTTAACCAATGTTGTGCATCCAATAAGTTCATTTGTGTCATTGGATTAACATTTAGGTCATTTTCGTCCTCCCTAGGTTTATTCTTGTCCAATTAGGGTTTTTAACTAATCTTGTGCATCCAATAGGTGTGTTTGTGTCATTGGATTAACATTTAGGTCATTTTTCGTCATACCTAGGCTTATTCTTGTCCAATAAAGGTTTTTAACCAATCTTGTGCATCCAATAAGTTCATTTGTGTCATTGATTAACATTTAGGTCATTTTCGTCCTCCCTAGGTTTATTCTAGTCCAATTAGAGTTTTTAAACCAATCTTGTGCATCCAATAGGTTCATTTGTGTCATTGGATAACATTTAGGTCATTTTCGTCCTCCCTAGGCTTATTCTTGTCCAATTAGGGTTTTTAACCAATCTTGTGCATCCAATAAGTTCATTTGTGTCATTGGATTAACATTTAGGTCATTTTCGTCCTCCCTAGACTTATTCTTGTCCAATTAGGGTTTTTAACCAATCTTGTGCATCAATAAGTCATTTTGTGTCATTGGATGAACATTTAGGTCATTTTCGTCCTCCCTAGGCTTATTCTTGTCCAATTAGGGTTTTTAACCAATCTTGTGCATCCAATAGTTCATTTGTGTCATTGGATTAACATTTAGGTCATTTTCGTCCTCCCTAGTTTTATTCTTGTCCAAATTAGGGTTTTTAACCAATCTTGTGCATCCAATAGGTTCATTTGTGTCATTGGATGAACATTTAGGTCATTTTCGTCCTCCCTAGGCTTATTCTTGTCCAATTAGGGTTTTTAACCAATCTTGTGCATCCAATAGTTTCATTTGTGTCATTGGATTAACATTTAGGTCATTTTCGTCCTCCCTAGGCTTATTCTTGTCCAATTAGGGTTTTTAACCAATCTTGTGCATCCAATAAGTTCATTTGTGTCATTGGATGAACATTTAGGTCATTTTCGTCCTCCCTAGGCTTATTCTTGTCCAATTAGGGTTTTTTAACCAATCTTTGTGCATCCAATAAGTTCATTTGTGTCATTGGATAACATTTAGGTCATTTTCGTCCTCCCTAGGCTTATTCTTGTCCAATTAGGGTTTTTAACCAATCTTGTGCATCCAATAAGTTCATTTGTGTCATTGGATGAACATTTAGGTCATTTTCGTCCTCCCTAGCTTATTCTTGTCCAATTAGGGTTTTAACCAATCTTGTGCATCCAATATGTTCATTGTGTCATTGGATTAACATTTAGGTCATTTTCGTCCTCCCTAGGCTTATTCTTGTCCAATTAGGGTTTTTAACCAATCTTGTGCATCCAATACGTTCATTTGTGTCATTGGATGAACATTTAGGTCATTTTTCGTCCTCCCTAGGCTTTATTCTTGTCCAATTAGGGTTTTTAACCAATCTTGTGCATCAATAAGTTCATTTGTGTCATTGGATGAACATTTAGGTCATTTTCGTCTCTCCCTAGGCTTATTCTTGTCCAATTAGGGTTTTTAACCAATCTTGTGCATCCAATAAGTTCATTTGTGTCATTGGATGAACATTTAGGTCATTTTCGTCCTCCTAGGCTTATTCTTGTCCAATTAGGGTTTTTAACCAATCTTGTGCATCCAATAAGTTCATTTGTGTCATTGGATGAACATTTAGGTCATTTTCGTCCTCCCTAGGCTTATTCTTGTCCAATTAGGGTTTTTAACCAATCTTGTGCATCCAATAAGTTCATTTGTGTCATTGGATTAACATTTAGGTCATTTTCGTCCTCCCTAGGCTTATTCTTGTCCAATTAGGGTTTTTAACCAATCTTGTGCATCCAATAAGTTCATTTTGTGTCATTGGATTAACATTTAGGTCATTTTCGTCCTCCCTAGGCTTATTCTTGTCCAATTAGGGTTTTTAACCAAATCTTGTGCATCCAATAAGTTCATTTGTGTCATTGGATGAACATTTAGGTCATTTTCGTCCTCCCTAGGCTTATTCTTGTCCAATTAGGGTTTTTAACCAATCTTGTGCATCCAATAAGTTCATTTGTGTCATTGGATAACATTTAGGTCATTTTCGTCCTCCCTAGGCTTATTCTTGTCCAATTAGGGTTTTTAACCAATCTTGTGCATCCAATAAGTTCATTTGTGTCATTGGATTAAACATTTAGGTCATTTTCGTCCTCCCTAGGCTTATTCTTGTCCAATTAGGGTTTTTAACCAATCTTGTGCATCCAATAAGTTCATTTGTGTCATTGGATGAACATTTAGGTCATTTTCGTCCTCCCTAGGCTTATTCTTGTCCAATTAGGGTTTTTAACCAATCTTGTGCATCCAATAAGTTGTGTTTGTGTCATTGGATGAACATTTAGGTCATTTTCGTCCTCCCTAGGCTTATTCTTGTCCAATTAGGGTTTTTAACCAATCTTGTGCATCCAATAAGTTCATTTGTGTCATTGGATTGAACATTTAGGTCATTTTCGTCCTCCCTAGGCTTATTCTTGTCCAATTAGGGTTTTTAACCAATCTTGTGCATCCAATAAGTTCATTTGTGTCATTGGATTAAGATTTAGGTCATTTTCGTCCTACCAAGACTTATTCTTGTCCAATTAAGTTTTTAACCAATCTTGTGCATGCAATAAGTTCATTTGTGTAATTGGATGAACATTTAGGTCATTTTCGTCCTCCCTAGGCTTATTCTTGTCCAATTAGGGTTTTTAACCAATCTTGTGCATCCAATAGTTCATTTGTGTCATTGGATGAACATTTAGGTCATTTTCGTCCTCCCTAGGCTTATTCTTGTCCAATTAGGGTTTTTAACCAATCTTGTGCATCCAATAAGTTCATTTGTGTCATTGGATGAACATTTAGGTCATTTTCGTCCTCCCTAAGCTTATTCTTGTCCAATTAGGGTTTTTTAACCAATCTTGTGCATCCAATAAGTTCATTTGTGTCATTGGATGAACATTTAGGTCATTTTCGTCCTCCCTAGGCTTATTCTTGTCCAATTAGGGTTTTTAACCAATCTTGTGCATCCAATAGGTGTCATTTGTGTCATTGGATGAACATTTAGGTCATTTTCGTCCTCCCTAGGCTTATTCTTGTCAATTAGGGTTTTTTAACCAATCTTGTGCATCCAATAAGTTCATTTGTGTCATTGGATGAACATTTAGGTCATTTTCGTCCTCCCTAGGCTTATTCTTGTCCAATTAGGGTTTTTAACCAATCTTGTGCATCAATAAGTTCATTTGTGTCATTGGATGAACATTTAGGTCATTTTCGTCCTCCCTAGGCTTATTCTTGTCCAATTAGGGTTTTTAACCAATCTTGTGCATCCAATAAGTTCATTTGTGTCATTGGATAACATTTAGGTCATTTTCGTCCTCCCTAGGCTTATTCTTGTCCAATTAGGGTTTTTAACCAATCTTGTGCATCCAATAGGTCATTTGTGTCATTGGATGAACATTTAGGTCATTTTCGTCCTCCCTAGGCTTATTCTTGTCCAATTAGGGTTTTTAACCAATCTTGTGCATCCAATAAGTTCATTTGTGTCATTGGATTAACATTTAGGTCATTTTCGTCCTCCCTAGGCTTATTCTTGTCCAATTAGGGTTTTTTAACCAATCTTGTGCATCCAATAGGTGTCATTTGTGTGTAATTGGATGAACATTAGGTCATTTTCGTCCTCCCTAGGCTTATTCTTGTCCAATTAGGGTTTTTAACCAATCTTGTGCATCCAATAAGTTCATTTGTGTCATTGGATGAACATTTAGGTCATTTTCGTCCTCCCTAGGCTTATTCTTGTCCAATTAGGGTTTTTACCAATCTTGTGCATCCAATAGTTCTTTTGTGTAATTGGATGAACATTTAGGTCATTTTCGTCCTCCCTAGGCTTATTCTTGTCCAATTAGGGTTTTTAACCAATCTTGTGCATCCAATAAGTTCATTTGTGTCATTGGATTAACATTTAGGTCATTTTCGTCCTCCCTAGGCTTATTCTTGTCCAATTAGGTTTTTTAACCAATCTTGTGCATCCAATAGGTTCATTTGTGTCATTGGATGAACATTTAGGTCATTTTCGTCCTCCCTAGACTTATTCTTGTCCAATTAGGGTTTTTAACCAATCTTGTGCATCCAATAAGTTCATTTGTGTCATTGGATGAACATTTAGGTCATTTTCGTCTCCCTAGGCTTATTCTTGTCCAATTAGGGTTTTTAACCAATCTTTGTGCATCCAATAAGTTCATTTGTGTCATTGGATGAACATTTAGGTCATTTTCGTCCTCCCTAGGCTTATTCTTGTCCAATTAGGTTTTTAACCAATCTTGTGCAAACCAATAAGTTCATTTGTGTCATTGGATGAACATTTAGGTCATTTTCGTCCTCCCTAGGCTTATTCTTGTCCAATTAGGGGTTTTTAACCAATCTTGTGCATCCAATAAGTTCATTTGTGTCATTGGATGAACATTTAGGTCATTTTCGTCCTCCTAGGCTTATCTAGTCCAATTAGGGTTTTTAACCAATCTTGTGCATCCAATAGGTTCATTTGTGTCATTGGATAACATTTAGGTCATTTTCGTCCTCCCTAGGCTTATTCTTGTCCAATTAGGGGTTTTTAACCAATCTTGTGCATCCAATAAGTTCATTTTGTGTCATTGGATGAACATTTAGGTCATTTTCGTCCTCCCTAGGCTTATTCTTGTCCAATTTAGGTTTTTAACCAATCTTGTGCATCCAAATAAGTTCATTTGTGTCATTGGATTAACATTTAGGTCATTTTCGTCCTCCCTAGGCTTATTCTGTCCAATTAGGGTTTTTAACCAATCTTGTGCATCCAATAAGTTCATTTGTGTCATTGGATGAACATTTAGGTCATTTTCGTCCTCCCTAGGCTTATTCTTGTCCAATTAAGGGTTTTTAACCAATCTTGTGCATCCAATAAGTTCATTTGTGTCATTGGATTAACATTTAGGTCATTTTCGTCCTCCCTAGGCTTATTCTTGTCCAATTAGGGTTTTTAACCAATCTTGTGCATCCAATAAGTTCATTTGTGTCATTGGATGAACATTTAGGTCATTTTCGTCCTCCCTAGGCTTATTCTTGTCCAATTTAGGTTTTTAACCAATCTTGTGCATCCAATAAGTTCATTTGTGTCATTGGATGAACATTTAGGTCATTTTCGTCCTCCCTAGGTTTATTCTTGTCCAATTAGGGTTTTTAACCAATCTTGTGCATCCAATAAGTTCATTTGTGTCATTGGATTAACATTTAGGTCATTTTCGTCCTCCCTAGGTTTATTCTTGTCCAATTAGGGTTTTTTAACCAATCTTGTGCATCCAATAAGTTGTGTTTGTGTCATGGATGAACATTTAGGTCATTTCGTCCTCCCTAGACTTATTCTTGTCCATTAGGGTTTTTTAACCAATCTTGTGCATCCAATAAGTGTGTTTGTGTCATTGGATGAATATTTAGGTCATTTTCGTCCTCCCTAGACTTATTCTTGTCCAATTAGGGTTTTTAACCAATCTTGTGCATCCAATAAGTTCATTTGTGTCATTGGATGAACATTTAGGTAGTTTTTCGTCCTCCCTAGGCTTATTCTTGTCCAATTAGGGTTTTTAAACCAATCTTGTGCATCCAATAAGTTCATTTGTGTGTCATTGGATGAACATTTAGGTCATTTTCGTCCTCCTAGGCTTATTCTTGTCCAATTTAGGTTTTTAACCAATCTTGTGCATCCAATAAGTGTGTTTGTGTCATTGGATGAACAATTTAGGTCATTTTTCGTCCTCCCTAGGCTTTATTCTTGTCCAATTTAGGGTTTTAAACCAATCTTGTGCATCCAATAAGTTATTTGTGTCATTGGATTGAACATTTAGGTCATTTTCGTCCTCCCTAGGCTTATTCTTGTGCAATTGTAGGGTTTTTAACCAATCTTGTAACTCAATCATTTGTGTCATTGGATGAAATGTTAGGTCATCGTCCTCGTCCTCCGACTTAATAGGTTTTAACCAATTGTGTCATCCAATAAGTTCATTGTGTCATGAACATTAAGGTCATTTCGTTCTCCCTAGGATTATTCTTGTCAATTAAGGGTTTTTTAACCAATCTTGTGCATCCAATAGTTCATGTTTGTGTCATGGATGATAACATTTCTGTCATTTTCGTCCTTCACCTAGGCTTAATTCTGTCCAATTAGGGTTTTTATCCAATCTTGTGCATTCAACAGTTCATACTTGTGTCATTGGATAACATTTAGGTCATTCGTCCTCCCTAGAGCTTATTTCTTGTCCAATTAGGGTTTTTAACCAATCTTGTGCATCCTATAAGATCAGTGTCTATTGGATATAACATTAGGTCATTTTCGTCCTTACCTAGGTGTCATTAGGGTTTTAAACCAATCTTGTGCATCCAATACGTTCATTTGTGTAATTGGATGAAATTTAGGTCATTTTCGTCCTCTGCTTAGCTTATTCTTGTCCAATTAGGGTTTTTAACCAATCTTGTGCATCCAATAAGTCCATTTTGTGTCAATTGGATGAACATTAGGTCATTTTCGTCCTCCCTAGGCTTATTCTTGTCCAAATTAGGGTTTTAACCAATCTTGTGCATCCAATATGTTCATTTGTGTCATTTGGATGAACTTTAGGTCATTTTCGTCCTCCCTTGGCTTATGTTGTCCATATTAGGGTTTTTTAACCAATCTTGTGCATCCAATAATTCATTTGTGTCATTGGATGACATTTAGGTCATTTCGTCCTAACCAGACTTGATTTTGTCCGAATTATTAACCAACTTGTGCAATCCAATGATTCATTTGTGTCATTGTGATGAACATTTTGTCTTTTCGTCTCCCTATGGCTTATTCTTGTCCAATTCAAGGTTTTAACCAATCTGGTGCATCATATTATGTTGTGTTGTTGTAATTGGATTTACATTTAGGTCATTTTCGTCCTCCTAGGTTTATTCTAGTCCAAATTAGGGTTTTAAGCAATCTTACGGTGCATTCCAATAGGTGTGTTTGTGTCATTGGATGAACATTTATGTCATTTTCCGTCCTCCCTAGGCTATCTTGTCCAATTTAGGGTATTTAACCAATCTTAAGCATCCAATAAGTTCATTGTGTCATGGGATGAACATTTAAGGTCATTTTCGTCCTCTCCTAGTGCTTATTCTTGTCCAATTATGTTTTTAACCAATCTTGTGCATCCCATACGTTCATGTTTGTGTGGTCATGGTCATTATAAATTTAGGTCATTTCGTCCTCCTATGGTTTATTCTTGTCCCATTAGGGTTTTAACCAATCTTGTGCATCTTAATATGTGTTGTTTGTGTCATTGGATGAACATTTAAGGTCATTTTCGTCGCCCTAGGCTTATTTTGTCCAGTTAAGGTTTTTAACCAATCTTGTGCATCCAATAAGTTCATTTGTGTCACATGGATGAACATTTAGGTCATTTCGTCCTCCCTAGGCTTATCTTTTCCAATTAGGGTTTTTAACCAATCTTGTGCATTCAATAAGTATCCATTTGTGTCATTGGCGAACATTTAGGTCATTTTCGTCCTCCCTAGCTAATCTTGTCAAATAAAGGTTAACAATTTTGTGCAATCCAATAAGTTCATTTGTGTAATTGCATGAACATTAGGTCATTTTTCGTCCTCCCTAGGCTTATTTCTTGTCCAATAGGTTTTTAACCAATCTTGGTGCATCCCCATAGTTCATTTGTGTCATTGGATTAACATTTAGGTCAATTTTCGTCCTCCGTAGGTTTATTATTTTCCAATTAGTTTTAACCAATCCTTCTAACATCCTATAGTGTGTTTGTGTCACATTGGATTGAACATTTAGGTCATATTTTCGTCCCCTCCTAGACTTATTCTTATTCCAATATAGGGTTTTTAACCAATCTTGTTGCAATGCAATAAGTGTGTTTGTGTCATTGATTAACATTTAGGTCACTTTATCCTCCCCTAGGCTTATTCTTGTCCCAATTAGGGTTTTTAACCAATCTTGTGCATTCAAATAAGTTCATTTGTGTCAATTGGATGAACATTTTAGGTCATTTTCGTCCCTAGGCTTATTCTTGTCCAATTAGGGTTTTAAACCAATCTTGTGCATCAATAGTTCATTTGTGTCATTGGATTACCTTAGGTCATTTCGTCCTTCCTAGCCTTATTCTTGTCCAATTAGGGTTTTTAACCTATCTTGTGGCATCAATAAGTTCATTTGTGTCTTTGGATGTAACATTTAGGTCAATTTCGTCATTTCCGTCCTCACCTAGGTGTGGTTTGCTTATGTCATTTTGTCCAATTAGGGCTTTAACAAATCTTGTGCATCAATAGTTCATTTGTGTTATTGGATGAACATTTAGGTCATTTTCGTCCTCATCCTAGGATTATTCTTGTCCAATAAAGGTTTTTAAGCAATCTTGTGCACCCAATAAGTTCATGTTGTTGTCATTGGATGAACATTTATGTCATTTCTCGTCTCCTAAGTGCATCAATAGGTTGTGTTGTCCAATTATTTCGTCTCCCTAGGTTGGGTTTAACCAATCTTGTGCATCCAATAATTCCATTTGTGTCATTGATGAACATTTAGGTCATTTGTCTGTCCCCCTAGGCTATTCTAAATTCCAATTGGGGTTTTTAACCAATCTTGTGCATCCCATAAGTTCTATTTGTGTCATTGGAATGAACATTTAGGTCATTTTCGTCCTCGTAGGTTTCAAATTCCAGTCCAATTAGGGTTTTTAACCAATCTTGTGCATCATAGGTGGTTGTGTCAATTGGATGAACATTTTAGGTCATTTTCGCCTTCTCCTAGACTTATATGCCTTGTCCAATTACGGTTTTCATCCAATCTTGTGTATCATAAGTTGTTTGTGTCATTGGATGAACATTTAATTTTCGTGCCTCCTAGGGCTTATCTTGTTCCAATTAGGAACTTTTAACCTATCTGGTGCATCCAATATGTTCATCTGTGTTATTAGGATTTGAACATTTAAGGTCATTTCCGTCCTCCCTAGGCTTATTTCTGTCAAATTAGGGTTTTAAGCTTAACCTATCTTTGTGCATCCAATACGTGTGTTTTTGTGTATTGGATGAACATTTTGGTCATTTTCGTCCTCCCAGGCTTATTCTTTCCAAGTTAGGACTGTTTTAAACTATCTTGTGCAATGCAATAAGTTCATTTGTGTAGTTGGATTTAACTTAGGCTCATTTCGTCCTAACCTTGGCTTGATTCTTGTGCAATTAAGGTTTTTAACCATCTTGTGCATCTCATAAGTTCAATTGTGTATTGGATAGTGAACATTTAGGTCTATTTCGCTCCCCAAGCTTATTCTGTCAATTATGGTTTTTTAACCAAATCTTTGTGCATCCAATATGTGTGGTTGGTGTCATGTGAGTAACATTTATGTCATTTTTCGTCCTCGCGTAGGCTTTATTCTAGTCCTCACATAAGGTTTTTAACCAATCTTGTGCACCAAAATTGTTTGTGTCATTGGATAACATTTAGGTCATTTTTCGCTCGCTCCTAAGATTATTCTTGTCCAATTAAGGTTTTTTTAACCAATCTTGTGCATCCAATAAGTTCATTTGTGTCATTGGATGAACATTTAGGTCATTTTCGGTCTCCTAGGCTTATTCTTGTCCAATTAGGGTTTTTTAACCATCTTGTGCATCCAATATGTTCATTTGTGTCATTGGATTAACATTTAGGTCATTTCGTCCTCTCGTATGCTTTATTCTTGTTGCATTTAGGGTTTTTAACCAACTTGTCATATCTATAAGTTCTGTTTGTGTCAATGGATGGAACATAGGTCATTTTCGTCCTACCTATACTTATCTTGTCCAATTAAGGTTTTTAACCAATCTTGTGCATGCAATATAGTTCATTTGTGTCTTGGATTAAACATTAGGTCACTTTCGTCCTCCTAGGCTTTTCTTGTCCAATCAGAGGGTTTTTAACCAACTTGTGCATGCAATAAAGTTCATTTGTGTCCATAGAATTAACATTTAGGTCATTTTCGTCCTCCCTAGGCTTATTCTTGTCCAATTAGGGTTTTTAACCAATCTTGTGCATCCAATAAGTTCATTTGTGTCATTGGATGAACATTTAGGTCATTTCGTCCTCCCTAGGCTTATTCTAGTCCAATTAGGGTTTTTAACCAATCTTGTGCATCCAATAGTTCATTTGTGTCATTGGATGAACATTTAGGTCATTTTCGTCCTCCCTAGGCTTATTCTTGTCCAATTAAGGTTTTTAACCAATCTTGTGCATCCAATAAGTTCATTTGTGTCATTGGATTAACATTTAGGTCATTTTCGTCCTCCCTAGGCTTATTCTTGTCCAATTAGGGTTTTTAACCAATCTTGTGCATCCAATAGTTCATTTGTGTCATTGGATGAACATTTAGGTCATTTTCGTCCTCCCTAGGCTTATTCTTGTCCAATTAGGGTTTTTAACCAATCTTGTGCATCCAATAAGTTCATTTGTGTCATTGGATTGAACATTTAGGTCATTTTCGTCCTCCCTAGGCTTATTCTTGTCCAATTAGGGTTTTTAACCAATCTTGTGCATCCAATAAGTTCATTTGTGTCATTGGATGAACATTTAGGTCATTTTCGTCCTCCCTAGGCTTATTCTTGTCCAATTAGGGTTTTTAAACCAATCTTGTGCATCCAATAAGTTCATTTGTGTCATTGGATGAACATTTAGGTCATTTTCGTCCTCCCTAGGCTTATTCTTGTCCAATTAGGGTTTTTAACCAATCTTGTGCATCCCAATAAGTTCATTTGTGTCATTGGATGAACATTTAGGTCATTTTCGTCCTCCCTAAGCTTATTCTTGTCCAATTAGGGTTTTTAACCAATCTTGTGCATCCAATAAGTTCATTTGTGTCATTGGATTAACATTTAGGTCATTTTCGTCCTCCCTAGGCTTATTCTTGTCCAATTAGGGTTTTTAACCAATCTTGTGCATCCAATAAGTTCATTTGTGTCATTGGATGAACATTTAGGTCATTTTCGTCCTCCCTAGGCTTATTCTTGTCCAATTAGGGTTTTTAACCAATCTTGTGCATCCAATAAGTTCATTTGTGTCATTGGATGAACATTTAGGTCATTTTCGTCCTCCCTAGGCTTATTCTTGTCCAATTAGGGTTTTTAACCAATCTTGTGTGCATCCAATAGGTCATTTGTGTCATTGGATGAACATTTAGGTCATTTTCGTCCTCCCTAGGCTTATTCTTGTCCAATTAGGGTTTTTAACCAACCAACAATAATCTTGTGCATTTAATATTTTCATTTGTGTCATTGGATTAACATTTAGGTCATTTTCGTCCTCCTAAGCTTATTCTCGTCCAATTAAGGTTTTTAACCAATCTTGTGCATCCAATAAGTTCATTTGTGTCATTGGATGAACATTTAGGTCATTTTCGTCCTCCCTAGGCTTATTCTTGTCCAATTAGGGTTTTTAACCAATCTTGTGCATCCAATAGTTCATTTGTGTCATTGGATGAACATTTAGGTCATTTTCGTCCTCCCTAGGCTTATTCTTGTCCAATTAGGGTTTTTAACCAATCTTGTGCATCCAATAAGTTCATTTGTGTCATTGGATGAACATTTAGGTCATTTTCGTCCTCCCTAGGCTTATTCTTGTCCAATTAGGGTTTTTAACCAATCTTGTGCATCCAATAGGTTCATTTGTGTCATTGGATTAACATTTAGGTCATTTTCGTCCTCCCTAGGCTTATTCTTGTCCAATTAGGGTTTTTAACCAATCTTGTGCATCCAATAGGTGTGTTTGTGTCATTGGATGAACATTTAGGTCATTTTCATCCTCCCTAGGCTTATATTCTAGTCCAATTAGGGTTTTTAACCAATCTTGTGCATCCAATAAGTTCATTTGTGTCATTGGATTAACATTTAGGTCATTTTCGTCCTCCTAGGCTTATTCTTGTCCAATTAGGGTTTTTTAACCAATCTTGTGCATCCAATAAGTTCATTTGTGTCATTGGATTAACATTTAGGTCATTTTCGTCCTTCCTAGGCTTATTCTTGTCCAATTAGGGTTTTAACCAATCTTGTGCATCCAATAGTTCATTTGTGTCATTGGATGAACATTTAGGTCATTTTCGTCCTCCCTAGGCTTATTCTTGTCCAATTAGGGTTTTAACCAATCTTGTGCATCCAATAAGTGTGTTTGTGTCATTGGATTGAACATTTAGGTCATTTTCGTCCTCCCTCGTCCTAGCCTAGGCTTATCGTCATCTTGTCCAATTGTTGTTCAATTAGGGTTTTTAACCAATCTTGTGCATCCAATAAGTTCATTTGTGTCATTGGATTAACATTTAGGTCATTTTCGTCCTCCCTAGGCTTATTCTTGTCCAATTAGGGTTTTTAACCAATCTTGTGCATCCAATAAGTTCAGTTTGTGTCATTGGATGAACATTTAGGTCATTTTCGTCCTCCCTAGGCTTATTCTTGTCCAATTAGGGTTTTTAACCAATCTTGTGCATCAAATAGTTCAGTTTGTGTCATTGGATGAACATTTAGGTCATTTTCGTCCTCCCTAGGCTTATTCTTGTCCAATTAGGGTTTTTAACCAAATCTTGTGCATCCAATAAGTGTGTTTGTGTCATTGGATGAACATTTAGGTCATTTTCGTCCTCCCTAGGCTTATTCTTGTCCAATTAGGGTTTTTAACCAATCTTGTGCATCCAATAAGTTCATTTGTGTCATTGGATGAACATTTAGGTCATTTTCGTCCTCCCTAGGCTTATTCTAGTCCAATTAGGGTTTTTAACCAATCTTGTGCATCCAATAAGTTCATTTGTGTCATTGGATGAACATTTAGGTCATTTTCGTCCTCCCTAGGCTTATTCTTGTCCAATTAGGATTTTTAACCAATCTTGTGCATCCAATAAGTTCATTTGTGTCATTGGATGAACATTTAGGTCATTTTCGTCCTCCCTAGGCTTATTCTTGTCCAATTAGGGTTTTTAACCAATCTTGTGCATCCAATAAGTGTCATTTGTGTCATTGGATTGAACATTTAGGTCATTTTCGTCCTCCCTAGGCTTATTCTTGTCCAATTAGGGTTTTTAACCAATCTTGTGCATCCAATAAGTTCATTTGTGTCATTGGATGAACATTTAGGTCATTTTCGTCCTCCCTAGGCTTATTCTTGTCCAATTAGGGTTTTTAACCAATCTTGTGCATCCAATAAGTTCATTTGTGTCATTGGATTAACATTTAGGTCATTTTCGTCCTCCCTAGGCTTATTCTTGTCCAATTAGGGTTTTTAACCAATCTTGTGCATCCAATAGGTTCATTTGTGTCATTGGATTAACATTTAGGTCATTTTCGTCCTCCCTAGGCTTTATTCTTGTCCAATTAGGGTTTTTAACCAATTTTGTGTGCATCCAATAAGTTCATTTGTGTCATTGGATGAACATTTAGGTCATTTTCGTCCTCCCTAGGCTTATTCTTGTCCAATTAGGGTTTTTAACCCAAAATGCTGCAGCAATAAGTCTCATTATGTGTCAGGATCTGGCCAATTGAACATTTAGGTCCATTTTCGTCCTCCCTGAGGCTTCTATTCTTTTGTTCCATTTTAGGGTTTTTAAACCACATCTTGTCAATTGTCCAAATAAGTCTCCATTTGTGTCATCTGGCACTAACATTAGGTCATTGGTTGGCGTCCTCCCTAAGGCTTATTCTTGTCCAATTTAACCGATCTTGTGCAATGCAATAAGTTCATTTGATGGTTCATTGGATTAACCTAGGCTGTTCCATTCCCAGGTATCTATCCCAGTCCAATTGGATGAAACAATGGCTAATGCATCCAAAAGGGTCAATTTAAACAATGTTGTGCATCGTCATCAGTGATGTGTTTCGCGCATCATTAGGTCATTTTCACAATTCTAGGTATGTTCCCGTCCTGCCTTTGCTCCTCAGTTCGGTCGCATTTAGTGTGTAATCTAAACTAAAATTCTCTTGTTGCTAATGCCATATAAAGTGATTTCAATTTTGTGTCAACATGTGTCTGAACTATCTTAGGTCACTTTCGTCCTCGCACTAGGCTCTATTCTTTTTGTTCAGTATTATCTGAAGGTATTATAACCAATACTTGTGCATTCCATAGGTGGCAATAGTTCATTTAGAGTTTGATCATCTTTGGGCATTCTTAGTGGCCATCCAGAGAATTACCCCACATTATAAGATCATTTGTATAATCCAGTCCTTGTCAGCATAGGTTATCATATCTCTCTGCTAAGGCGATTGGTATCCAATATACAATATTTTAACCAATCTTGTGTCCATATAAGTGTATTTGTGTACATTGGATGAACATTTAGGTCATTTTCGATCCATCCCTAGAACTATATTCTTGTCTAATTAGGGTTTTTAACCAATCTTGTTCATCCAATAAGTGTCATTTGTGTCATCGGATGAACATTTAGGTCATTTTCGTCCTCCCTCTTATTCTTGTCCAATTAGGGTTGTTTTAACGCAATCTTGTTGCATCCAATAAGTTCATTTGTGTCATTATAACATTTTGCGTCATTTTCGTTCATCCTAGACTTATTCTTGTCCAATTACGGGTTTTAAACCAATCTTGTGCATCCAATAATGTTCATTGTGTCATTGGGATTGAACATTAGGTTCATTTTCGTCCTCCTAGGCTTATTCTTGTCCAATTAGGGTTTTTAACCAATCTTGTGCATCCAATAGGGTGTGCATTTGTGTCATTGGAGAACATTTAGGTCATTTCGTCCTCCCTAGACTTATTCTTCTCCAATTAGAGGCATTACCAATCTTGTTGCATCCAATAAGTTCAATTTGTGTCATTGGATGAACATTTATGTCGTTTTCGTCCTCCCTAGGCTATATTCTTGTCCAATTAGGGTTTTAACCAATTTTGTGCATTAAGAGGATGTGTTTGTGTGATTGCATCCACATTTAGTCATTTTCGTCCACCCTAGGTTATTCTTGTCCAATATAGGGTTTTTAATCAATAATGGTGCATCCAATAAGATGTTATGTGTCATTCCAACATTTAGGTCATTTTCGTCATAATCAATTCTTTCTTGTCCACTTAGGGTTGGCTAACCAATCTTGTGCATCTCATTTGATTGTTATTGGATAACATTTAGGTCATTTTCGTCCTCCCTAGGCTTATTCTTGTCCAATTATTGTTTTTAAACCAATCTTGTGCATGCAATAAGTTCATTTGTGTCATTGGATGGAACATTTAGGTCATTTTCGTCCACCCCTAGGCTTATTCTTGTTCAATTAGAGGATTTTTAACCAATCTTGTTGCATCCAAAAGTACATTTGTGTCATTGGATGAACATTTGGTCAATTTTCGTCCTCCCTAGGCTTTATTCTTGGTCCAATTAGGGTCTTAAGTAACCAATCTTGTGCATCCAAATAAGTTCATTGAGTCATTTGTTAGGTCATTTCGTCCATCCAGGTTTTATACTTATGTGGCTAATATCCAAATCAGTAGGGTTTTAACCAATCTTGTGCATCCAATATTTATTTGTGTCATTGGATCATTAGGTCACTTTCGTCCTCCCTTATGCCTATTCTAGTCCCAATTTAGGGTTTTTAACCAATCTTGTGCATCTCAATAAGTCATTTGTGTCATTGATGAACATTTAGGTCATTTTTCGTCCTCACCTGACTTATTCTAGTCAGATTCATTTTAACCAATCTTGTGCATGCCCAATAAGTTCATTTCAAGTCATTGGGATTAACATTTAGGTCACTTTTCGTTCCCTACTTATTTCTGTCCAATTAGTGTTTTTAAACCAATCTTGTGCATCCAAAATGTGCATGTCATTGCGATGAAATTTAGGTCATTTTCGTCCATATTCTTGTCAATAAGGGCGATTAACCATCTTAGCATCCAATTCGTTCCTTGTGTCATTGGCTTAACATTTAGGTCAATTTCGGGATGTGAGTATTAACCAATCGATTAGGTGTTTTAACCAATCATGTGCATCCAATAGTGTGTTTGTGTCATTGGATGAACATTTACGTCATTTCGTCCTCCCTAGGCTTTATTCTTGTCCAATAATGGTTTTTTAACCAATCTGTAGTGCATCCATAATTTCATTGTGTTGGATTAACATATATAGGTCATTTTGTCGTCCCTAGGCTTTATTAAGTCCAATTAGGATTTTAATCAATCTTGTGCATCAATAAGTTCATTAATGTCATGATGAACATTTAGGTCATTTTCCTCCTCACATAAGGCGGAAAATATACTTCTTGTTCCCAATTTAGGGTTTTAACCAATCTTGTGCATCCAAATAAGTTCATTTCTGTCATTGGATTAACATTTAGGTCATGTTCGTACCTCCCTAGGTTTATTCAGTTACCAATTCAGGGTTTTTAACCCAATCTTGTGCATCCAATTAAGTTCGTATTATGTCAATCTTAGGTTCGTCCTCCTAGGCTTATTCTTTTCCAATAAAGGGTTTTTAACAATCTGTGGCATCCAATAAGTTCATTGTGTAATGAACATTTAGGTCATTTCGTACTCCATAATGCATATTCTAGAGGGTGCAATTAGTGTTTTTAACCAATCTTGTGCATGCAAATAAGTTCTTTGTGTCATCTGATTAACATTTAAGGTCAATTTTGTTACTCCCCAGGCTTATTCTTATCAAATTAAGGGTTTTAACCAATCTTGTGCATCCAAAAAGGTTGTCTTGTTCATTGGATAGAACATTTAGGTCATTTTCAAAATCCTACCCTATGCTATATTCCTTGTGCTAATTAGGGTTTTAACCAGTCTTGTTGCATTACAATAAGTTCATTTGAGTAAATTGGATGAACATTTAGATCATTTTCGTCTCTCCTAGGCTTATCTTGTCCAATTAAGGGTTTTTAACCAATCATCTGTGCATCAATAAGCTTCATTTGTGTAATTAATTAACATTATGGTCATTTTCGTCCTCCCTAGGCTTATTCTTGTGCAATTAGGGTTTTAAACCCAATCTTGTGCATCCAAGGTATGTTCATTGTGTGATCAATCTTGGATTACATTTAGGTCATTTTCGTCCCTTCCCTAAGGCTATTCTTGTCCAATTCAGGGTTTTAACCAATCTGGTGCACTCCAATAGGTGTGTTTGTATCATTGGAACATACATTAGGTCATTTTCGTCCTTCCAGGCTATTCTTGTCCAATTAGGGTTTTAACCAATCTTGTCCATTCCTAATAAGTTCATTTGTTCATTGGTATGAACATTTAGGTCATTTTCGTCCTCCCATATGCTTATTCCAGTCCAATAGGGGTTTTAAACCAATCTGGGTGCATCCAATTAGTGTCAATTTTGTGTCATTGGCTGAACATTTAGGTCATTTTTCGTCCTCCCTGGCTTATTCTTGTCTTATTAGGGTTTGTTAGACCATTGCATCCTATAAGGTCATTTGTGTCATTGGGATTAACATTTAGGTCATTTTCGTCGATCCCTAGGCTTTAATTCTTGGTCAATTTAGGGTTTTTAACCAATTTTGTTCGATCCAATAATTCAGTTTGTGGCATGGATGAACACTTTAGGTCATTTTCGTGCTTATTTCTGGTCCAATTAGTGGTTTTAACCAATCTTGTGCATCCAATAATTCATTTGTGTCATTGGATGAACATTTGAAGGTCATTTTCGTCCTCCCTAGGGTTATTCTTGGTCAATTAGGGTTTAACCATTTGTGCATACCAATAAGGTTCATTTGTGTCATTGGACAAACATTTATATCATTTTCGTCCTCCCTAGGCTTATTCTTGTCCAATTAGGTGTTTTTAACCAATCTTGTGCATCCAATAAGTTCATTTGTGTCATTGGATGAACATTTAGGTCATTTTCGTCCTCCCTATAGCTTATTCTTTCCCAATATAGGGTTTTTAACCAATCTTGTGCATCTAACAAGTTTAATTTGTGTAATTGGATGAACATTTAGGTCATTTTCGTCCTCCCTAGGCTTATTCTTGTCCAATTAGGGTTTTTTAACCAATCTGTGCATCCCAATAAGTCATTTGTGTCATTGGTGAACATTAGGTCATTTCCAATCCCCTTGGCTTATTTCTTGTCCAATAGGGTTTTTAACTCAATCTGTCATGCCAATAACTCATTTGTGTAATTGGTGAACATTTAGTCCAGTTTTCGGTCCTCCCTTGGCTCTTCTTTGTCCATAGGGGTTTTAACCAATCTTGTGCATCCAATAGGTTCATTTGTGTCATTGGATGAACATTAGGTCATTTTTTCGTCCTCCCCAGGCTTATTCTGATCCAACATATTCTAGTGCATCAAATTAAGTTCATTTGTGTAATTGGATAAACATTTGGTCATTTTCGTCCCCCTATGCTTATTCTTGTGCAAAGTGGGTTAACCAATCTTGTGCATTCAAAAGTTTATTTGTGTCATTGGCGAACCATTAGTCATTTTCGTCCTCCCTTGGCTTATTCTTGTCCAATTAGTGTTTTTAACCAATCTTGTGCATCCCATAAGTTCATTTGTGTCATTGGATGAACATTTAGGGTCATTTTCTCCCCCAAAGGCTTATTCTGTCCAATTAGGGTTTATTAACCAATCTTGTCATCCAATAAGTTCATGTGTGTCATTGGATGACATTAGGTCATTTTCGGTCCTCCCTAGGCTTATTCTATGTCCAATTAGGGTTTTTAACAAATCTTGTGCACCAAATAAGTTCATTGTGTAATTGGATGAACATTAGGTCATTTTCTGTCCTCCTCGTAGGCTTATTTCTTGTCCAATTAGGGTTTTTAACCTATCTTGTACATCCAATAAGTTTCATTTGTGTCATTGGATGAAACATTTAGGTCATTTTCGTCCTCCCTAGGCTTATTCTTGTCCAATTTAGGGTTTAACCAATCTTGTGCATCCAATAAGTTCAGGGTTGTAATTGGATGAACATTTAGGTCATTTTCGTCCTCACTAGGCTTATTCTTGTCCAATAAGGGTTTTTAACCAATCTTTGTGCATGTAATAAGTTCATTTGTGTCATTTGGATGAACATTTAGGTCATTTTCGTCCTCCCTAGGCTTATCTTGTCCAATTAGGGTTTTTAACCAATCTTGTGCATCCATAAGTTCATTTGTGTCATTGGATGAACATTTGTAGGTCATTTTCGTCCTCCCTAGGCTTATTCTTGTCCAATTATGGTTTTTAACCAAATCTTGTGGCATCCAATAGTTCATTTGTGTAATTGGATGAACATTTAGGTCGAATCGTCCTCCCTAATTTTATTCTTGTCCAATTAGTTTTTACTCAATCTTGTGCATCCAATAAGTGTCATTTGTGTCATTGGATGAACATTTAGGTCATTTTCGTCCTCCCTAGCTTATTCTTGTCCAATTAGGGTTTTTAACCAATTCTTGGTGCATCCAATAGGTTCATTTGTGTTAATTGGATGAACAATTTAGGTCATTTTCGTTCTGGCCTTCGTAGAATTAGGATTTTTAACCAATCTTGTGCATCGCAATAAGTTATTTGTGTCATTGGATTAACATTTAGGTTATTTTCTCCTCCTAAGGTTATTCTTGTCCAATAGGGTTTTTAACCAATCTTGTGCATCCAATAAGTTCATTGTGTCATTGATGAACATTTATGGTTCATTTTTCGTCCTCCCTAGGCTTATTCTTTGTCCAATTAGGGTTTTTAACCAATCTTGTGCATCCAATAAGTTCATTTGTGTCATTGGATGAACATTTAGGTCATTTTCGTCCTCCCTAGGCTTATTCTTGTCCAATTAGGGTTTTTTAACCAATCTTGTGCATCCAATAAGTTCATTTGTGTCATTGGATGAACATTTAGGTCATTTTCGTCTCCCTTAGGCTTATTCTTGCAATTAGGGTTTTTAACAATCTTGTGCATCCAATAAGTTCATTTGTGCATATGGATGAACATTTAGGTCATTTTCGTCCTCCCTTGGCCTTATCTTGTTCAGTTATTTTTAAACCAATCTTGTTGTGCATCCAATAAGTTCATTTGTGTCATTGGACGAACATTTAGGTCATTTTCGTCACCTCCCTAGCGTTTCCTGTCCAATTAGGGTTTTTAACCAATCTTGTCATCCCATAAGTTGTTTTGTGTCATTGGATGAACATTTTGTCATTTTCGTCCTCCCTAGTCTTATTCTGTTCCAATTAGGGTTTTTAACCAATCTTGTGCATTCCAATAAGTTCATTTGTGTAATTGGATTAACATTTTAGGTCATTTTCGTCCTCCCTAGGCTTATTCTGTCCAATTAGGGTTTTGTAACCTCAAGTCCATCTTGTGCATCCATAAAGGTTCAATCCCATAATCTGTGTTCCAATTTGTTTTGTGTCATTGGATGAAACATTTAGGTCATTTTCGTCCCCCTAGGCTTATTCTTGTGCATTGGGTTTTTAAACCAATCTTGTGCATCCAATAAGTTCATTTGTGTCATGGATGAACATTTAGGTCATTTTCGTCCTCCCTAGGCTTATTCTTGTCCAATTAGTGTTTTAAACGAATCTTGTGCATCTAATGAAGTTCATTTGTGTCATGGATGAACATTTAGGTCATTTTTCGTCCTCTAGGCTATTCGTCCAAATAAGGGTTGTACCAATCTTGTGTCCAATAATTCATTTGTGTCATTGGATGAACATTTATGGTCATTTTCGTCCTGCCTAGCTTTATTCTCTTGTCAATTAGGGTTTTTAACTAATCCCTGTGCATCCATATAAGGTTTCATTTGTGTCATTGGATGAACATTTAGGTCAGTTTATCATCTCCCTTGGCTTCTTCTTGTTCAATTAGTGGTTTTAACCAATTCTTGTGCATTCCAATAGTAGTGTGTTTGTGTCATTCGATGAACATTTAGGTCATTTTCGTCCTCCCGCAGGCTTATTCTTGTCCAATTAAGGGTTTTAACCAATCTTGTGCATCCAGTAATAAGTTCATTTGTGTCATTGGATGAACATTTAGGTCATTTTCGTCCTCCCTGGCTTATTCTGTCCAATTAGGTGTTTTAAAACCAATCTTGTGCATCCCATAAGTTCATTTGTGTAGTTGGATGAACATTTAGGTCATTTTCGTCGCTCCCTAGGCTTATTCTGTGCAATTAGGGTTTTTAACCAATCTTGTGCATCCATAAGTAATGTGTCATTGGTTTTGTAGGTCAATTTGGATGACTTCTTCTTGTCATTCATTTGAACCAATCGTGCTCCAATAATTCATTTGGTAATTGGATGAACATTTGTCATTTTCGCTTATTCTTGTCCAATTAGGGTTTTTAACCAAATCTTTGTGCATCCAATAAGTTTCATTTGTGTCATTGGAATGAACATTTAGGTCATTTTCGTCCTCCCTAGGCTTATTCTTGTCCAATTAAGGGTTTTTAACCAATCTTGTGCATCCAATAAGTTCATTTGGTGTGTAATGGATGAACATTTAGGTCATTTTCGTCCTCCCTAGGCTTTATTCTTGTCCAATTAGGGTTTTTTAAAAACAATCTTGTGCATCCAATAAGTGTCATTTGTGTAATTGGATAACATTTTAGGTCATTTTCGTCTCCCTAGCTTATTCTTTGTCCAATTTAGGGTTTTTTAACCAATCTTGTGCATCCAATAATTCATTTTTTGTAATTGGATGAACATTTAGGTTATTTTAAACTCCTGAGGTTATTCTTGTTCAATAAGGGTTTTTAACCAATCTTGTGCATCCAATAAGTTCATTTGTGTCATTGGATGAACATTTAGGTCATTTTCGTCCCTCCTAGGCTTTATTCTTGTCCAATTAGGGTTTTTAAACCAATCTTGTGCATCCAATTAGTTCATTTGTGTCATTGGATGAACTTTAGGTCATTTTGTCCTCCCTTGGCTTTATTCTTGTCCAATTATGGTTTTAACCAATCGATGCACACAGTTCATTGGTGCATTCCTTATCATAGGTCATTCTGTTCTGCGGCTTGTCTTGACCAATTAGGATTCGTAAACAATCTTGTCATACCAATAGTTCATTGTGTAATTGGATGAACATTAGGTGTTTTAACCTCTATCCTATCTTGTCCAATTAGGGTTCTTAGTCCAATCTTGTGCATCCATAAGTTTCATGTCATGATGAATCATTTAGGTCATTGTCGTCTTATGCTTATTCGCAATAGGATTCTTAAACCAATCTTGTGCATCATGTAATAAGAGTGTCATGTAATTTCATTCTGCAATTATGGGTCCTTCATATAGAGAAATGTATACATTAGGGTTTTAACTAATCTTGTGCATCCAATAAGTCATTGTGTAATTGCGTGACACACTTAGGTCATTTTTCCCTACCTAGGCTTAATTCTTAGTCATACAGTCTTAATGCAATCTTAGGCATCCAATAAGGTCATTTGAGTCATTGGATAACATAATTGTCATTTTCTTGTTCAATTAGGATTATTGTTGTCCAGTTAGGGGTTTTTAACCCAATCTTGTGCATCCAATAAGTTCATTTGTGTATTGGATGAACATTTAGGTCATTTTTCGTTCTCCCTATGCTTATTCTTGTCCAGTTTAGGTTTTTAAACCGTCTGTGCATCCAATAAGTTCATTGTGTGGATGAACATTTTGGTATTTCGTCCTCCATAAGGCTTATTCTTGTCGAGTTAGGTTTTTAACCACTTGTGCATCCAATAAGTTCATTTGTGCATTCTTATAACATTTAGGTCATTTTGTGCCTCTCCTAGGCTTATTCTTCTTTCGATAAGGTTTTTTGGTTTGTCATGTGCATCCAATAAGTTCATATGTGTCATTGGATGAACCGGCTGTCAATATTTCGTCCTATCTTCCTTATTCTTTTCCCCAGGGTTTTAACAAATCTTGTGCATCCAATAAGTTCATTTGTGTAATGGATGAACATTTAGGTCATTTTTCGTCCTCCCTAGGCTTATTTTGTCCAATTAGGGTTTTTAACCAATCTGTGCAATCCCATAAGTTCACATTTTTCATTGGATGAACATTTATGTCATTTTCATCCTCGCCTTGGCTTATTCTTTTCAGATAGGGTTTTTTAACTAATCTTGTGCATCCAATAAGTTCTATTTGTGTAATTGTGATGGATTAACATTTAGGTCATTTTCGTCCTCCCCAGGCTTATCTTTACCAATAAGGGTTTTTAACCATCTTAATGCATCCAATATAGTCATTTGTGTCATTGGATGAACATTTATGGCATTTTCGTCCTCCGTAGACTATTCTTCTTTCAATTAGGGTTTTTAACCAACTTGTGCATCCAATAGGTGTGTTTGTGTCATGGATGACATTTAGGTCATTTTCGTCCTGCTTATGCTTATTCTTTCCAATTAGGGTTTTTACTCATCTTGTGCATCCAATATAGTTCATTTGTGTCATTGGATTAACATTTAGGTCATTTTCGTCTCCCTAGAACTTATTCTTGTCAATTAGGGGTTTTTAAGACAATCTTGTGCATCCAATAAGTTCATTTGTGTCATTTGGATGAACATTTAGGTCATTTTCGTCCTCCTAGACTTATTCTTGTCCATTAGGGGTTTTTAACCAATCTTGTGCATCCAATAAGTTCATTTGTGTCATATTGGATGAACATTTAAGTATTTCGTCCTCCTAGCTTATTCTCATCCAATTAGGGTTTTAACCAATCTTGTTGCATCCAAAAAGTGCATTTGTGTCATTAGGATGAAAATTTAGGTCATTTTCGTCCTGCTTATTCTTGTCCAATTAGGGTTTTTAACCTAAATCTGTGTGCATAAATAAGTTCATTTGTGTAATTGGATTACATTTAGGTCATTTTCGTCTCTCTAGGTTTATTTTAGTCCAATTAGGGTTTTAACCAATCTTGTGCATCCAATAAGTTCATTTGTGTCATTGGATGAACATTTAGGTCATTTTCGTCCTCCCTAGGCTTATTCTTGTCCAATAAGGGTTTTTAACCAATCTTGTGCATCCAATAAAGTTCATTTGTGTATTGGATGAACATTTAGGTCATTTTTCGTCTCCCTATGCTTATTCTTGTCCAATTAGGGTTTTAACCAATTTGTGCATCCAATAAGTTCATTTGCTGTCATTGGATGAACATTTAAGGTCATTTTCGTCCTACCTTGGTTTATTCTTGTCCATTAGGGTTTTTAACCAATCTTGTGCATCCATAAGTTCTTGTGTCATTGAATAACATTTAGGTCATTTTCGTCCTACCCTAGGTTATTCTTGTCCAATTGGTTTTTAACCAATCTTGTGCATCCAATAAGTTCATTTGTGTCATTGGATGAACATTTAGGTCATTTTTCGTCCTCCTAGGCTTATTCTTGTCCAATTAGGGTTTTTTAACCAATCTTGTGCATCCAATAGTTCATTTGTGTCATTGGATTAACATTTAGGTATTTTTCGTCCTCGCCTTAGGGCTTATATATCTTTTCTATTCTTGTTCATTTATTAGGATTTTTAACAATGTCCAATTTTTTATTTTAAAAATCTTGTGCATCCAATAGTTCATTGTATCATTGGATGAAGATTTAGGTCATTTTCGTTCCTTAAAAAACTTAAAAATATCCAATTAAAATATTTTAACCCAATCTTGTGCATCCATAAGTTCATTTGTGTAATTGGATGAACATTTTAGGTCATTTTCATCTTCCTAGGCTTTCTTGTCCAATTAGCGTTTTATAAACAATCTTGTGCATCCAATAAGTTCATTTGTGTTATTGGATTAACATTTAGGTCATTTTCGCCTTCCTAGACTTATCTTGTCCAATTATAGGTTTTCCAATAGTTTCATAAGATATCTGTGTCATTGGATTAACATTTTACGTCATTTTTCGTCCTCCCTAGGCTTATTCTTTTTCCAATTAGGGTTTTTTAACCAATCTTGTGCATCCAATAAGTTCATTTGTGTCATTGGATGAACATTTAGGTCATTTTCGTCCTCCCTAGGCTTATTCTTTTCCAATAAGGGTTTTTAAACAATCTTGTGCATCAATAAGTTTCATTTGTGTCATTGGATGAACATTTAGGTCATTTCGTCCTCCCTAGGCTTATTCTTTTTCCAATAAGGGTTTTTAACCAATCTTGTGCATCCAATAAGTTCATTTGTGTATTGGATGAACATTTAGGTCATTTTCGTCCTCCCTAGGCTTATTCTTGTCCAATTAGGGTTTTTAACCAATCTTGTGCATCCAATAAGGTCATTTTTGTGTCATTGGATGAACCATTAGGTCATTTTCGTCCTCTCCTGGCTTATTCCGTCCAATTAGGGTTTTTAACCAATCTTGTGCATCCAATAAGTTCATTTGTGTCATTGGATGAACATTTAGGTATTTTTCGTCCTCCCTAGCTTATTCTTTGTCCAATTAAGGGTTTTTTAAACCAATCTTGTGCATCCAATAAGTTCATTTGTGTCATTGGATGAACATTTAGGTCATTTTCGTCTCCCTAGGCTTATTCTTGTCCAATTAGGGTTTTTAACCAATCTTGTGCATCCAATAAGTTCATTTGTGTCATTGGATGAACATTTAGGTCATTTTCGTCCACCCTAGGCTTATTCTTGTCCAATTAGGGTTTTTAACCAATCTTGTGCATTCCAATAAGTTCATTTGTGTCATTGGGATGAACATTTAGGTCATTTTCGTCCTCCTAGGCTTATTCTTGTCCAATTTAGGGTTTTTAACCAATCTTGTGCATCCAATAAGTTCATTTTGTGTCATTGGATGAACATGTTAGGTCATTTTCGTCCTCCCCTAGGCTTATTCTTGTCCAATTAGGGTTTTTAACCAATCTTGTGCATCCAATAGTTTCATTTGGTGTCATTGGATGAACATTTAGGTCATTTTCGTCCTCCCTAGGCTTATTCTTGTCCAATTAGGGTTTTTAACCAATCTTGTGCATCAATAAGTTCATTTGTGTATTGGATGAACATTTAGGTCATTTTCGTCCTCCCTAGGGCTTATTCTTGTCCAATTAGGGTTTTTAACCATCTTGTGCATCCAATAAGTTTCATTTGTGTCATTGGATGAACATTTAGGTCATTTTCGTCCTCCTATGCTTATTCTTGTCCCATTAGGGTTTTTAACCAATCTGTGCATCCAATAAGTTCAATTTGTGTAATTGGATGAACATTTAGGTCTTTCGTCCTGGCCTAGGCTTATTCTTGTTGCAATTAGGTTTTTCACCAATCTTGTGCATCCAATAAGTTCATTTGTGTCATTGGATGAACATTTAGGTCATTTTCGTCCTCCCTATGCTTATTCTTGTCCAATTAGGGTTTTAAACCAATCTTGTGCATCCCATAAGTTCATTTTGTGTAATTGGATGGAACATTTAGGTCATATTTCGTCCTCCACTAGGCTTTATTCTTGTCCAATTAGTTTTTTAACCAATCTTGTGCATCCAATAAGTGTGTTTGTGTATTGGATGAACATTTGGTCATTTTCGTCCTACTAACTTATTCTTGTCCAATTACGGGTTTTTAACCAATCTTGTGCATCCAATAAGTTCATTTGTGTCATTGGATGAACATTTAGGTCATTTTCGTCTCCCTAGGCTTATTCTTGTCCAAATTAAAAATTTTTAACCAATCTTGTGCATCCAATAAGTTCATTTTGTGTCATTGGATGAACATTTAGGTCATTTTCGTTCTCCCTAGCTTATTGCTTGTCCCCCTAGGGTTTTTTAACCAATCTTGTGCATCCTATAGTTCATTTGTGTAATTGGATGTATTTAGGTCATTTCGTCCTCCCTAAGGCTTATTCTTGTCCAATTAGGGTTTTAACCAATCTTGTGCATCCAATAGTTTCATTTTGTGTCATTGGATGAACATTTAGGTCATTTTCGTCCTCCCTAGGCTTATCTTGTCCAATTAGGGTAATTTTAAAAACAATCTTGTGCATCCAATAAGGTTGTTTGTGTAATTTGGATGAACATTTAGGTATTTTTCGTCCTCCCTATGCTTATTCTTGTCCCAATTAGGGGTTTTTAACCAATCTTGTGCATTCCAATAAGTTCATTTGTGTAATTGGATTAACATTTAGGTCATTTTCGTCCTCCCTAGTTTTATTCTTGTCCATTAGTGTTTTTTCCCAATTGTGTCATCCCATAAGTTCATTTGTGTCATTGGACCGAACATTTAAGGTCATTTTCGTCCTCCCTAGGTTCTTATTGTTCCAATTTGGGTTTTAAACCAATCTTGTGCATCCAATAAGTCATTTGTGTCCATTGGATGAACATTTAGGTCATTTTCGTCCTCCTTGGCTTATTCTTAGTCCAATTAGGGTTTTTAACCAATCTTGTGCATCCAATAAGTTCATTTGTGTCATTGGATGTAACATTTAGGTCATTTTCGTCCTCCCTAGGCTTATTCTTGTGCATATTAGCGTTTTTAACCATCTTGTGCATCCAATAATTCATTTGTGTCATTGGACATAACATTAGGTCAATTTTAGTCTCTTCCTAGGACTTATTTTTTGTCCAATTAGGGTTTTTAACCAATCTTTTGCATCCAATAAAGTTAATTTTGTGTAATTGATAAACATTTAAGGTCATTTTCATCCTCCCTAGGCTTATTCTTGTCAATTAGGGTTTTTAAACCAAATCTTGTGCATCCAATAAGTTCATTTGTGTCATTGGATGAACATTTAGGTCATTGTTCGTTCTCCCTATGCTTGTGTTGTCCAATTAGGGTTTTGTCATCTTGTGCATCAATAAGTTCATTTGTGTCATTGGATTGAACATTTAGGTCATTTTCGTCCTCCCTGGGCTTATTCTTGTCCAATTAGGGTTTTTAACCAATCTGTGTGCATCCAATAAGTTCATTTGTGGTAATTGGATGAACATTTAGGTCATTTTCGTCCTCCTAAGGCTTATTCTTGTCCAATTAGGGTTTTTAACCAATCTTGTTGCATAGTTCAGTTTGTGTATTGAATGACACGTCACTTTCTCTCCCTAATTATTCTTGTCCAATAAGTGTTTTTTAACCCAATCTTGTGCATCCAATAAGTTCATTTGTGTCATTGGATGAACATTTAGTTCATTTTCGTCTCCCTAGGCTTATTTCTTGTCCACATTAGGGTTTTTAACCAATCTGTGCATCCATAAGTTTCATTTGTGTCATTGGTAACATTTTAGGTCATTTTCGTGCTCCCTAGGCTTATATCCTTGTCCAATAAAGGGTTTTTTAACCAATCTTGTGCATTCCATAAAGTTCATTTTGTGTTAATTGGATTAACATTTAGGTCATTTTCGTCCTCCTAGGCTTATTCTTGTCCAATTAGGGTTTTTTTAACCAATCTTGTGCATATAAGTTCATTTGTGTCAATGGATGAACATTTAGGTATTTTCGTCCTCCCTAGGCTTATTCTTGTCAATTAGTTTTTTTTAACCAATTTGGTGCAACCAATAAGTTCATTTGTGTAATTGGATGAACATTAGGTCATTTTCGTCCTCCCTAGGCTTATTCTTGTCCAATTAGGGTTTTTAACCAATCATGTGCATCCCATAAGTTCATTTGTGTAATTGGATGAACATTTCGGGTCATTTTCGTCCTCCCTTGCTTATTCTTGTCCAATTAGGGTTTTTAACCAATCTTGTGCATCCAATAAGTTCATTTGTGTCATTGGATGAACATTTAGGGTTATTTTCGTGCCTCCCTAGGCTTATTCTTGTCAATAAGGGTTTTTACCATCTTGTGCATCCAATAAGTTATCTGTGTAATGGATGAACATTTAGGTCATTTTCGTCCTCCCTAGCTTTATTCTTGTCCTATTTTAACCAATCTTGTGCTCCCAATAGTTCAGGATTGTCATTGGATAATTAGGTCTTGTCATCCTCCCTAAGGTTATTCTTGTCATTTGGATTAACCAATCTTGTGCATAATATGTTCATTTGTGTTAGATGGAAGATTTAGCGATTAATTCGTCTCCCTAGCCTTTCGGTCCAATTAGGGTTTTAACCAATCTTGTGCATCCAATAGTATTTGTGTCATTGATGTGTTAATTCCCATCCCTAGGCTTATTCTGTCCAATTAGGGTCATTAACAATCTCGTGCCTCCCTAGCTTTATTCTATTTATTGGATTACAATTTAGGTCAATTCTCTCTGCCGTATATCAGTCCATTATGCTATGTAGCAATCTTGCATCAAAGGCGTGTGTTTTGTGTCATGGACTGAACATTTAGGTCATTTTCGTCTCCCTAGCTAATCTTGGTCCAGTTAGCGTTTTTAAACCAATTCTTGTGCATGCAATAAGTTAATGTGTCATTGGATTAACATTTAGGTCACTTTTCGTCCTCTCCCTAGGCTTATTCTTGTCCAATTAGGGGTTCAAACCAAACTTGTGACATCCAATATGGTGTGTTTGTGTCATTGGACTCAACATTTTGGTCATTTCGTCCTCCCTAGAACTATATTCATAAGTACCAAAAATAAGGGTTTTTAACTCAATCTTGTGCATATGCAAATAGGTTTGTTTTGTGTCATTGGATGAACATTTAGTCATTTTCGTCCTCCCTAGGCTTATTCTTGTCCAATTAGGGTTTTTAATCCCAATCTAGTGCATAGCGATAGTACACATTGTGTCATTGGATTTACATTTAAGTCACTTTCATCTCCTAGGCTTATTCTTGTCCAATTATTTACCAAGTGCGTTCATAATTCATTTGTGTTAGGATGAACCATAGGTCATTTTGTCCTCCCATTCTTCCCCAAATAGCTTGTGCATCCAATAAGTTCATTTGTGTCATTGGATTAACATTTTTAGGTCATTTTCATCTTCCTAGAACTTATTTCTTGTCCAATTAGGGTTTAAAAATTAACCAATCATTGTTGCATCCAATAATTCATTTGTGTCATTGGATTAACATTTAGGTCATTTTCGCCTAGGTTTATTCTAGTCAATTAGGGTTTTTAACAATCTTGTGCATCCAATAGATGTGTTTTATGTGTCATTGGATGAACATTAGGGTCATTTTTCATTAAATTAAGAGTTATTGTGTCAAATTAGGGTTTAACAATCTTGTGCATCCATTAGTTCATTTGTGTCATTGGATTGAACATTTTAGGTCATTTTCGTCCTCCTCTGCTTTATTCTGTCCAATTAGGGTTTTAACCAATCAATTTGTGCATCAAGGCGTCATTTGTGTATGGAGATGAACATTTAGGAGGTCATTTTCGTCCTCCTTGGCTTCTTCTTCTTGTCAATTAGGGTTTTTAACCAATTTGTGCATCCAATAAGTTCAATTGGGTCATGGGATGAACATTTAGGTCATTTTCGTCTCCCTAGGCTTATTCTTGTCCAATTAGGGTTTTTAACCAATCTTGTGCATCCAATAAGTTCATTTGTGTCATTGGATGAACATTTAGGTCATTTTCGTCCTCTCCCTAGGCTTATTCTTGTCCAATTAGGGTTTTTAACCAATCTTGTGCATCCAATAAGTTCATTTGTGTCATTGGATGAACATTTAGGTCATTTTCGTCCTCCCTAGGCTTATTCTTGTCCAATTAGGGTTTTTAACCAATCTTGTGCATCCAATAAGTTCATTTGTGTCATTGGATGAACATTTAGGTCATTTTCGTCCTCCCTAGGCTTATTCTTGTCAATTAGGGTTTTTAACCAATCTTGTGCATCCAATAAGTTCATTTGTGTCATTGGATGAACATTTAGGTCATTTTCGTCCTCCCTAGGCTTATTCTTGTCCAATTAGGGTTTTTAACCAATCTTGTGCATCCAATAAGTTCATTTGTGTCATTGGATGAACATTTAGGTCATTTTCGTCCTCCCTAGGCTTATTCTTGTCCAATTAGGGTTTTTAACCAATCTTGTGTGCATCCAATAAGGTCATTTGTGTCATTGGATGAACATTTAGGTCATTTTCGTCCTCCTCCCTAGGCTTATTCTTGTCCAATTAGGGTTTTTAACCAATCTTGTGCATCCAAATAGTGTTCATTTGTGTCATTGGATGAACATTTAGGTCATTTTCGTCCTCCCTAGGCTTATTCTTGTCCAATTAGGGTTTTTAACCAATCTTGTGCATCCAATAAGTTCATTTGTGTCATTGGATGAACATTTAGGTCATTTTCGTCCTCCTAGGCTTATTCTTGTCCAATTAGGGTTTTTAACCAATCTTGTGCATCCAATAGTTCATTTGTGTCATTGGATGAACATTTAGGTCATTTTCGTCCTCCCTAGGCTTATTCTTGTCCAATTAGGGTTTTTAACCAATCTTGTGCATCCAATAAGTTCATTTGTGTCATTGGATGAACATTTAGGTCATTTCGTCTCTCCTAGGCTTATTCTTGTCCAATTAGGGTTTTTAACCAATCTTGTGCATCAATAAGTTCATTTGTGTCATTGGATGAACATTTAGGTCATTTTCGTCCTCCCTAGGCTTATTCTTGTCCAATTAGGGTTTTTTAACCAATCTTGTGCATCCAATAAGTTCATTTGTGTCATTGGATGAACATTTAGGTCATTTTCGTCCTCCCTAGGCTTATTCTTGTCCAATTAGGGTTTTTAACCAATCTTGTGCATCCAATAAGTTCATTTGTGTCATTGGATGAACATTTAGGTCATTTCGTCCTCCCTAGGCTTATTCTTGTCCAATTAGGGTTTTTAACCAATCTTGTGCATCCAATAAGTTCATTTGTGTCATTGGATGAACATTTAGGTCATTTTCGTCCTCCCTAGGCTTATTCTTGTCCAATTAGGGTTTTTAACCAATCTTGTGCATCCAATAAGTCATTTGTGTCATTGGATGAACATTTAGGTCATTTCGTCCTCCCCTAGGCTTATTCTTGTCCAATTAGGGTTTTTTAACCAATCTTGTGCATCCAATAAGTTCATTTGTGTCATTGGATGAACATTTAGGTCATTTTCGTCCTCCCTAGGCTTATTCTTGTCCAATTAGGGTTTTTAACCAATCTTGTGCATCCAATAAGTTCATTTGTGTCATTGGATGAACATTTAGGTCATTTTCGTCCTCCCTAGGCTTATTCTTGTCCAATTAGGGTTTTTTAACCAATCTTGTGCATCCAATAAGTTCATTTGTGTCATTGGATGAACATTTAGGTCATTTTCGTCCTCCCTAGCTTATTCTTGTCCAATTAGGGTTTTTAACCAATCTTGTGCATCCAATAAGTTCATTTGTGTCATTGGGATAACATTTAGGTCATTTTCGTCCTCCCTAGGCTTATTCTTGTCCAATTAGGGTTTTTAACCAATCTTGTGCATCCAATAAGTTCATTTGTGTCATTGGATGAACATTTAGGTCATTTTCGTCCTAAAAAGAGTTATTCTAGGTCCAACTACCATTGTGCAGTCCTTGTGCATCCCATAGGTCATTTTGCGTCATTGGAGTGACATTTATAGGTCATTTTCGTCCCTCTTCCTCTGCTTATTCCTGTCATTAGGGTTTTTAAACAATCTTGTGCCATCCAATAAGTTGTTCAATTGTGTGTCATTGGATGAACATTTTATTTCATTTTCGTCCTCCCCTGGCTTATTCCTTGTAACCAATTAGGGTTTTTAACCAAAGTCTTGTACATGCCCAAAAAGTTATTTTGTGTCATTGGAAAAGACATTTAGGTCATTTGTGTGCCTCCAATAGGCTTACATCTTGTCAATTTGGAAATGAACATTTGTGCATCCATAGGGTTTTTCCGTCTTCCCCCCTAGGGCTTATTTATTATCTGTCCAATAAGGGTTTTTAAAACAAAAAAAAAAATTATAAACTAATCTGTGCATCCCATAAGTTTCAATTGTGTAAATTGGGGACCAGCTATTTTATTTTTAAGGGTCATTTTCGTCCTCCCTAGGCTTATTCTTGTCCAATTAGGGTTTTTAACCAATCTTGTGCATCCAATAAGTTCATTTGTGTCATTGGATGAACATTTAGGTCATTTTCGTCCTCCCTAGGCTTATTTCTTGTCAATTAGGGTTTTTAACCAATCTTGTGCATCCAATAAGTTCATTTGTGTCATTGGATGAACATTTAGGTCATTTTCGTCTCCCTAGGCTTATTCTTGTCCAATTAGGGTTTTTAACCAATCTTGTGCATCCAATAAGTTCATTTGTGTCATTGGATGAACATTTAGGTCATTTTCGTCCTCCTAGGCTTATTCTTGTCCAATTAGGGTTTTTAACCAATCTTGTGCATCCAATAGTTCATTTGTGTCATTGGATGAAACATTTCATTTTCGTCCTCCCTAGGCTTATTCTTGTCCAATTAGGGTTTTTAAACCAATCTTGTGCATCCAATAAGTTCATTTGTGTCATTGGATTGTGTCATTTGTCTCCCTAGGCTTATTCTTGTCCAATTAGGGTTTTTAACCAATCTTGTGCATCCAATAAGTTCATTTGTGTCATTGGATTGAACATTTAGGTCATTTTCGTCCTCCCTAGGCTTATTCTTGTCCAATTAGGGTTTTTAACCAATCTTGTGCATCCAATAAGTTCATTTGTGTCATTGGATGAACATTTAGGTCATTTTCGTCCTCCCTAAGCTTATTCTTGTCCAATTAGGGTTTTTAACCAATCTTGTGTGCATCCAATAAGTTCATTTGTGTCATTGGATGAACATTTAGGTCATTTTCGTCCTCCCTAGGCTTATTCTTGTCCAATTAGGGTTTTTAACCAATCTTGTGCATCCAATAAGTCATTTGTGTCATTGGATGAACATTTAGGTCATTTTCGTCCTCCCTAGGCTTATTCTTGTCCAATTAGGGTTTTTAACCAATCTTGTGCATCCAATAAGTTCATTTGTGTCATTGGATGAACATTTAGGTCATTTTCGTCCTCCCTAGGCTTATTCTTGTCCAATTAGGGTTTTTTTAACCAATCTTGTGCATCCAATAAGTTCATTTGTGTCATTGGATGAACATTTAGGTCATTTTCGTCCTCCCTAGGCTTATTCTTGTCCAATTAGGGTTTTTAACCAATCTTGTGCATCCAATATAGTTCATTTGTGTCATTGGATGAACATTTAGGTCATTTTTCGTCCTCCCTAGGCTTTATTTCTGTCCAATTAGGGTTTTTAACCAATCTTGTGCATCAATAAGTTCATTTGTGTCATTGGATGAACATTTAGGTCATTTTCGTCCTCCCTAGGCTTATTCTTGTCCAATTAGGGTTTTAACCAATCTTGTGCATCCAATAAGTTCATTTGTGTCATTGGATGAACATTTAGGTCATTTTCGTCCTCCCTAGGCTTATTCTTGTCCAATTAGGTTTTTAACCAATCTTGTGCATCCAATAAGTTCATTTGTGTCATTGGATGAACATTTAGGTCATTTTCGTCCACCTAGGCTTAATAAAATAAAAAAGAGTTTTTAAGCAGAATCTTGTGCATCAATAAGTTCATTTTTGTTGTCATTGATGAACATTTTTGTCATTTTCGTTCCTCTCTAGGCTTATTATTGTCCAATTAGGGTTATTTAAACACATCACAACCAATATGTTCAAACTGTTCATTGGATTAACCCTTAAGTTCAATTCGTCCTGCCCCTAGGTTTGTGTCCATTAACACAATCTTGTGGCAATGACTACCATGTGTTATGTGGATGACATTTAGGTCATTTTTTCGTCCTCCCTAGGCTTATCTTCTCCAATAAAAGGGGTTTTAATTAATCTTGTAATTGCAAGTAAGTTCAAATGTATCAATGGATTAAAACTATGTCATCTTTGGTGTGCATCAATAAGTTTATTTGTGTTAATAGGGAATGAAACATCTAGGCAATCATAGGTTCTTTGTGGTCATCTCCTATAACATTTAGGTCATTTTCGTTGTCCAATAGAATTTTCTTGTCCATTAAAAAATTCAACCAATCTTTATGTGCATGCAATAATTCATTCATTTGTGTATGGATGAACATTTTAGGTCATTTTCGTCCTGCGGTTTATAAACTTGTCAAGGCTGAAATTAGGACTAAGGTAACACACTAATAGGAGGGCCTTGTGGTGAGGAACTGAATAAAGACAATGTACCTAATTGTAAAGCATTCGTCCAAATACCAAACTAAGCCCATTTGTGTAAAATATGCGGACTACCAAATACATTGTGATTTGACATGGTCAATGATTCCGAGTCCCGTTCTACCTAGGGACCAATCTACTTTTAAGTTGGCAACAAGAATAATTAGGCCGTAGGTTATAAGGCCACCGAAAAAATCTATCGGAATATGTGTTCATTAGATACCACACATTAATACAAGTTAACAAATTTGAAAGTCTCATTTATGGTGGAATGTGCAACACATTTGAAAGTAGTGCTATATTTATACAGCTCCCTACAATTGGGACAAGAATAAGCCTAGGAGGACGACCATGACCTCATGAACATAATGTTTCATCTTGTTCCAACTCATTACAAAATGTGGTGTAGTACTAAAAACCACTAAATTCTGTGGTGTGACTGCATCAAGATTGGTAAAAATCGTCCTCCCTAGGCTCGTATCTTGTCCAATTAGGGTTTTTAACCAATCTTGTGCATCCAATAAGTTCATTTGTGTCATTGGATGAACATTTAGGTCATTTTCGTCCTCCCTAGGCTTATTCTTGTCCAATTAGGGTTTTTAACCAATCTTGTGCATCCAATAAGTTCATTTGTGTCATTGGATGAACATTTAGGTCATTTCGTCCTCCCTAGGCTTATTCTTGTCCAATTAGGGTTTTTAACCAATCTTGTGCATCCCAATAGTTCATTTGTGTCATTGGATGAACATTTAGGTCATTTTCGTCCTCCCTAGGCTTATTCTTGTCCAATTAGGGTTTTTAACCAATCTTGTGCATCCAATAAGTTCATTTGTGTCATTGGATGAACATTTTAGTCATTTTCGTCATCCCTAGGCTTATTCTTGTCCAATTAGGGTTTTTAACCAATCTTGTGCATCCAATAAGTTCATTTGTGTCATTGGATGAACATTTAGGTCATTTTCGTCCTCCCTAGGCTTATTCTTGTCCAATTAGGGTTTTTAACCAATCTTGTGCATCCAATAAGTTCATTTGTGTCATTGGATGAACATTTAGGTCATTTTCGTCCTCCCTAGGCTTATTCTTGTCCAATTAGGGTTTTTAACCAATCTTGTGCATCCAATAAGTTCATTTGTGTCATTGGATGAACATTTAGGTCATTTTCGTCCTCCCTAGGCTTATTCTTGTGTCCAATTAGGGTTTTTAACCAATCTTGTGCATCCCAATAGTTCATTTGTGTCATTGGATGAACATTTAGGTCATTTTCGTCCTCCCTAGGCTTATTCTTGTCCAATTAGGGTTTTTTAACCAATCTTGTGCATCCAATAAGTTCATTTGTGTCATTGGATGAACATTTAGGTCATTTCGTCCTCCCTAGGCTTATTCTTGTCCAATTAGGGTTTTTAACCAATCTTGTGCATCCAATAAGTTCATTTGTGTCATTGGATGAACATTTAGGTCATTTTCGTCCTCCCTAGGCTTATTCTTGTCCAATTAGGGTTTTTAACCAATCTTGTGCATCCAATAAGTTCATTTGTGTCATTGGATGAACATTTAGGTCATTTTCGTCCTCCCTAGGCTTATTCTTGTCCAATTAGGGTTTTTAACCAATCTTGTGCATCCAATAAGTTCATTTGTGTCATTGGATGAACATTTAGGTCATTTTCGTCCTCCCTAGGCTTATTCTTGTCCAATTAGGGTTTTTAACCAATCTTGTGCATCCAATAAGTTCATTTGTGTCATTGGATGAACATTTAGGTCATTTTCGTCCTCCCTAGGCTTATTCTTGTCCAATTAGGGTTTTTAACCAATCTTGTGCATCCAATAAGTTCATTTGTGTCATTGGATGAACATTTAGGTCATTTTCGTCCTCCCTAGGCTTATTCTTGTCCAATTAGGGTTTTTAACCAATCTTGTGCATCCAATAAGTTCATTTGTGTCATTGGATGAACATTTAGGTCATTTTCGTCCTCCCTAGGCTTATTTGTCCAATTAGGGTTTTTAACCAATCTTGTGCATCAATAATGTCATTTTGTGTCATTGGATGAACATTTAGGTCATTTTCGTCCTCCTAGGCTTATTCTTGTCCAATTAGGGTTTTTAACCAATCTTGTGCATCCAATAAGTTCATTTGTGTCATTGGATGAACATTTAGGTCATTTTCGTCCTCCCTAGGCTTATTCTTGTCCAATTAGGGTTTTTTAACCAATCTTGTGCATCCAATAAGTTCATTTGTGTCATTGGATGAACATTTAGGTCATTTTTTTCGTCCTCCCTAGGCTTATTCTTGTCCAATTAGGGTTTTTAACCAATCTTGTGCATCCAATAAGTTCATTTGTGTCATTGGATGAACATTTAGGTCATTTTCGTCCTCCCTAGGCTTATTCTTGTCCAATTAGGGTTTTTAACCAATCTTGTGCATCCAATAAGTTCATTGTGTGTCATTGGATGAACATTTAGGTCATTTTCGTCTCCCCTCTTATTCTAGGCTTATTCTTGTGCATCCAATAGTTCATTTGGTCATTATTATTTAGGTCCAATCTTATTCTTGTCCAATTAAGGTTTTTAACCAATCTTGTGCATCCAATAAGTTCATTTGTGTCATTGGATGAACATTTAGGTCATTTTCGTCCTCCCTAGGCTTATTCTTGTCCAATTAGGGTTTTTAACCAATCTTGTGCATCCAATAAGTTCATTTGTGTCATTGGATGAACATTTAGGTCATTTTCGTCCTCCCTAGGCTTATTCTTGTCCAATTAGGGTTTTTAACCAATCTTGTGCATCCAATAAGTTCATTTGTGTCATTGGATGAACATTTAGGTCATTTTCGTCCTCCCTAGGCTTATTCTTGTCCAATTAGGGTTTTTTAACCAATCTTGTGCATCCAATAAGTTCATTTGTGTCATTGGATGAACATTTAGGTCATTTTCGTCCTCCCTAGGCTTATTCTTGTCCAATTTAGGGACCGAACAATCGTTTATGCAACCTAATAAAGCATTCAATTGATGTCCAATGGATACACAAATAAGGTCTATTACATTGACATTATTATGAATAAGCACTAAAGTTCCAATGAAGGATTTTTATACTACCCTATTGGATCCAACGGAAGGAATGACACATGCATACTTGATGAACCATTTAGGTCAATGTTCGGATCCTCTCGACATCCTTAGCTTATTTTCTAGTCCAATCTAGTGTTTTTAACACAAGAATATCTTGATTGATTAAACTACAAGTCTCATCCTCTCACGTGTGTCCAATAGGACATCAAACATAAGATAATACGAGAGATAACATCTTCGTTGGTCTCAACTAGAATGTGTGCATAATGAACAATTAGGTCATCTCCTCCAATGTATTCACAGAAAGTGAACTTAAACCACCAATCTTAATTGTGCATCATCCCATAAACGAATTTGTGTCATTGGATGAACATTAGGTCATTCTTTCGTACCCGCCATATGGAGGACTGTTAAAACAATTAGGGTTTTTAACCAATCTTGTGCATCCAATAAGTTCATTTGTGTGTCATTGGATGAACATTTAGGTCATTTTCGTCCTCCCTAGGCTTATTTCTTGTCCAATTAGGGTTTTTAACCAATCTTGTGCATCCAATAAGTTCATTTGTGTCATTGGATGAACATTTAGGTCATTTTCGTCCTCCCTAGGCTTATTCTTGTCCAATTAGGGTTTTTAACCAATCTTGTGCATCCAATAAGTTCATTTGTGTCATTGGATGAACATTTAGGTCATTTTCGTCCTCCCTAGGCTTATTCTTGTCCAATTAGGGTTTTTAACCAATCTTGTGCATCCAATAAGTTCATTTGTGTCATTGGATGAACATTTAGGTCATTTTCGTCCTCCTAGGCTTATTCTTGTCCAATTAGGGGGTTTTTAACCAATCTTGTGCATCCAATAAGTTCATTTGTGTCATTGGATGAACATTTAGGTCATTTTCGTCCTCCCTAGGCTTATTCTTGTCCAATTAGGGTTTTAACAATTTCATCTTTTGCATCCAATAAGTCATTTGTGTATTGGATGAACATTTAACTCGTTGCGTCCTCCTAAGCTTATTTTCGTAATAGGTTTTTTAACCAATCTTGTGCATCTAAATAGATTAACATTTGTGTAATGGATGATCAGTAGAAGGTCATTTGTCGTTCCTCCAGTAGGCTTATTCTTGATCTCATAATTAGTGTTTTTTAACTAATCTTGTGCATCCAATAAGTTCATGTTTGTGTAAATCTGGATGAACATTGTACAGCGTCATTTTCGTCCTCCCTAGGCTCTTTCACTGTCTAATTAGGGTTGTTTAAAACCAATCTTGGCATCCCATAAAGTTCATATGTGTGTCCATGCAGATGAACATTTAGGTCCTTTTCGTCCTCTTTTGCTTATTCGTGTCCAATTAGTGCTTTAAACCAATCTCTGCCCATTCCCATACAGTGTCATTTGTGGTCATTGGATGAACATTTAGGTCATATCTCGGTCGTCAATTGCTTATTCCTTGTCCAATTAGGGTTTTTAACCAATCTTGTGCATCCAATAAGTTCATTTGTGTCATTGGATGAAACATTTAGGTCATTTTCGTCCTCCCTAGGCTTATTTTCTTGTCCAATTAGGGTTTTTAACCAATCTTGTGCATCCAATAGTTCATTTGTGTCATTGGATGAACATTTAGGTCATTTTCGTCCTCCCTAGGCTTATTCTTGTCCAATTTAGGTTTTTAACCAATCTTGTGCATCCAATAAGTTCATTTGTGTCATTGGATGAACATTTAGGTCATTTTCGTCCTCCCTAGGCTTATTCTTGTCCAATTAGGGTTTTTAACCAATCTTGTGCATCCAATAAGTTCATTTGTGTCATTGGATGAACATTTAGGTCATTTTCGTCCTCCCTAGGCTTATTCTTGTCCAATTAGGGTTTTTAACCAAACCAATCTTGTGCATCCAATAAGTGTCATTTGTGTCATTGGATGAACATTTAGGTCATTTTCGTCCTCCCTAGGCTTATTCTTGTCCAATTAGGGTTTTTAACCAATCTTGTGCATCCAATAAGTTCATTTGTGTCATTGGATGAAACATTTAGGTCATTTTCGTCCTCCCTAGGCTTATTCTTGTCCAATTAGGGTTTTTAACCAATCTTGTGCATCCAATAGTTCATTTGTGTCATTGGATGAACATTTAGGTCATTTTCGTCCTCCTAGCTTATTCTTGTCCAATTAGGGTTTTTTAACCAATCTTGTGCATCCAATAAGTTCATTTGTGTCATTGGATGAACATTTAGGTCATTTTCGTCCTCCCTAGGCTTATTCTTGTCCAATTTAGGTTTTAACCAATCTTGTGCATCCAATAAGTTCATTTGTGTCATTGGATGAACATTTAGGTCATTTTCGTCCTCCCTAGGCTTATTCTTGTCCAATTAGGGTTTTTAACCAATCTTGTGCATCCAATAAGTTCATTTGTGTCATTGGATGAACATTTAGGTCATTTTCGTCCTCCCTAGGCTTATTCTTGTCCAATTAGGGTTTTTAACCAATCTTGTGCATCCAATAAGTTCATTTGTGTCATTGGATGAACATTAGGTCATTTTCGTCCTCCCTAGGCTTATTCTTGTCCAATTAGGGTTTTTAACCAATCTTGTGCATCCAATAAGTTCATTTGTGTCATTGGATAACATTAGGTCATTTTCGTCCTCCCTAGGCTTATTCTTGTCCAATTAGGGTTTTTAACCAATCTTGTGCATCCAATAAGTTCATTTGTGTCATTGGATGAACATTTAGGTCATTTTCGTCCTCCCTAGGCTTATTCTTGTCCAATTAGGGTTTTTAACCAATCTTGTGCATCCAATAAGTTCATTTGTGTCATTGGATGAACATTTAGGTCATTTTCGTCCTCCCTAGGCTTATTCTTGTCCAATTAGGTTTTTAACCAATCTTGTGCATCCAATAAGTTCATTTGTGTCATTGGATGAACATTTAGGTCATTTTCGTCCTCCCTAGGCTTATTTCTGTCCAATTAGGGTTTTTAACCAATCTTGTGCATCCAATAAGTTCATTTGTGTCATTGGATGAACATTTAGGTCATTTTCGTCCTCCCTAGGCTTATTTCTTGTCCAATTAGGGTTTTTAACCAATCTTGTGCATCCAATAAGTTCATTTGTGTCATTGGATGAACATTTAGGTCATTTTCGTCCTCCCTAGGCTTATTCTTGTCCAATTAGGGTTTTTAACCAATCTTGTGCATCCAATAAGTTCATTTGTGTCATTGGATGAACATTTAGGTCATTTTCGTCCTCCCTAGGCTTATTCTTGTCCAATTAGGGTTTTTAACCAATCTTGTGCATCCAATAAGTTCATTTGTGTCATTGGATGAACATTTAGGTCATTTTCGTCCTCCCTAGGCTTATTCTTGTCCAAATAGGGTTTTTAACCAATCTTGTGCATCCAATAAGTTCATTTGTGTCATTGGATGAACATTTAGGTCATTTTCGTCCTCCCTAGGCTTATTTGTCCAATTAGGGTTTTTAACCAATCTTGTGCATCCAATAAGTTCATTTGTGTCATTGGATGAACATTTAGGTCATTTTCGTCCTCCCTAGGCTTATTCTTGTCCAATTAGGGTTTTTAACCAATCTTGTGCATCCAATAAGTTCATTTGTGTCATTGGATGAACATTTAGGTCATTTTCGTCCTCCCTAGGCTTATTCTTGTCCAATTAGGGTTTTTAACCAATCTTGTGCATCCAATAAGTTCATTTGTGTCATTGGATGAACATTTAGGTCATTTTCGTCCTCCCTAGGCTTATTCTTGTCCAATTAGGGTTTTTAAACCAATCTTGTGCATCCAATAAGTTCATTTGTGTCATTGGATGAACATTTAGGTCATTTTCGTCCTCCCTAGGCTTATTCTTGTCCAATTAGGGTTTTTAACCAATCTTGTGCATCCAATAAGTTCATTTGTGTCATTGGATGAACATTTAGGTCATTTTCGTCCTCCCTAGGCTTATTCTTGTCCAATTAGGGTTTTTAACCAATCTTGTGCATCCAATAAGTTCATTTTGTGTCATTGGATGAACATTTAGGTCATTTTCGTCCTCCCTAGGCTTATTCTTGTCCAATTAGGGTTTTTAACCAATCTTGTGCATCCAATAAGTTCATTTGTGTCATTGGATGAACATTTAGGTCATTTTCGTCCTCCCTAGGCTTATTCTTGTCCAATTTAGGTTTTTAACCAATCTTGTGCATCCAATAAGTTCATTTGTGTCATTGGATGAACATTTAGGTCATTTTCGTCCTCCCTAGGCTTATTCTTGTCCAATTAGGGTTTTTTAACCAATCTTGTGCATCCAATAAGTTCATTTGTGTCATTGGATGAACATTTAGGTCATTTTCGTCCTCCCTAGGCTTATTCTTGTCCAATTAGGGTTTTTAACCAATCTTGTGCATCCAATAAGTTCATTTGTGTCATTGGATGAACATTTAGGTCATTTTCGTCCTCCCTAGGCTTATTCTTGTCCAATTAGGGTTTTTAACCAATCTTGTGCATCCAATAAGTTCATTTGTGTCATTGGATGAACATTTAGGTCATTTTCGTCCTCCCTAGGCTTATTCTTGTCCAATTAGGGTTTTTTAACCAATCTTGTGCATCCAATAAGTTCATTTGTGTCATTGGATGAACATTTAGGTCATTTTCGTCCTCCCTAGGCTTATTCTTGTCCAATTAGGGTTTTTAACCAATCTTGTGCATCCAATAAGTTCATTTGTGTCATTGGATTAACATTTAGGTCATTTTCGTCCTCCCTAGGCTTATTCTTGTCAATTTAGGTTTTTAACCAATCTTGTGCATCCAATAAGTTCATTTGTGTCATTGGATGAACATTTAGGTCATTTTCGTCCTCCCTAGGCTTATTCTTGTCCAATTAGGGTTTTTAACCAATCTTGTGCATCCAATAAGTTCATTTGTGTCATTGGATGAACATTTAGGTCATTTTCGTCCTCCCTAGGCTTATTCTTGTCCAATTAGGGTTTTTAACCAATCTTGTGCATCCAATAAGTTCATTTGTGTCATTGGATGAACATTTAGGTCATTTTCGTCCTCCCTAGGCTTATTCTTGTCCAATTAGGGTTTTTAACCAATCTTGTGCATCCAATAAGTTCATTTGTGTCATTGGATGAACATTTAGGTCATTTTCGTCCTCCCTAGGCTTATTCTTGTCCAATTAGGGTTTTTAACCAATCTTGTGCATCCAATAAGTTCATTTGTGTCATTGGATGAACATTTAGGTCATTTTCGTCCTCCCTAGGCTTATTCTTGTCCAATTAGGTTTTTAACCAATCTTGTGCATCCAATAAGTTCATTGTGTCATTGGATGAACATTTAGGTCATTTTCGTCCTCCCTAGGCTTATTCTTGTCCAATTAGGGTTTTTAACCAATCTTGTGCATCCAATAAGTTCATTTGTGTCATTGGATGAACATTTAGGTCATTTTCGTCCTCCCTAGGCTTATTCTGTCCAATTAGGGTTTTTAACCAATCTTGTGCATCCAATAAGTTCATTTGTGTCATTGGATGAACATTTAGGTCATTTTCGTCCTCCCTAGGCTTATTCTTGTCCAATTAGGTTTTTTTTTAACCAATCTTGTGCATCCAATAAGTTCATTTGTGTCATTGGATGAACATTTAGGTCATTTTCGTCCTCCCTAGGCTTATTCTTGTCCAATTAGGGTTTTTAACCAATCTTGTGCATCCAATAAGTTCATTTGTGTCATTGGATGAACATTTAGGTCATTTTCGTCCTCCCTAGGCTTATTCTTGTCCAATTAGGGTTTTTAACCAATCTTGTGTGCATCCAATAGTTCATTTGTGTCATTGGATGAACATTTAGGTCATTTTCGTCCTCCCTAGGCTTATTCTTGTCCAATTAGGGTTTTTAACCAATCTTGTGCATCCAATAAGTTCATTTGTGTCATTGGATGAACATTTAGGTCATTTTCGTCCTCCCTAGGCTTATTCTTGTCCAATTAGGGTTTTTAACCAATCTTGTGCATCCAATAAGTTCATTTGTGTCATTGGATGAACATTTAGGTCATTTTCGTCCTCCCTAGGCTTATTCTTGTCCAATTAGGGTTTTTAACCAATCTTGTGCATCCAATAAGTTCATTTGTGTCATTGGATGAACATTTAGGTCATTTTCGTCCTCCCTAGGCTTATTCTTGTCCAATTAGGGTTTTTAACCAATCTTGTGCATCCAATAAGTTCATTTGTGTCATTGGATGAACATTTAGGTCATTTTCGTCCTCCTAGGCTTATTCTTGTCCAATTAGGGTTTTTAACCAATCTTGTGCATCCAATAAGTTCATTTGTGTCATTGGATTAACATTTAGGTCATTTTCGTCCTCCCTAGGCTTATTCTTGTCCAATTAGGGTTTTTAACCAATCTTGTGCATCCAATAAGTTCATTTGTGTCATTGGATGAACATTTAGGTCATTTTCGTCCTCCTAGGCTTATTCTTGTCCAATTAGGTTTTTAACCAATCTTGTGCATCCAATAAGTTCATTTGTGTCATTGGATTAAACATTTAGGTCATTTTCGTCCTCCCTAGGCTTATTCTTGTCCAATTAGGGTTTTTAACCAATCTTGTGCATCCAATAAGTTCATTTGTGTCATTGGATGAACATTTAGGTCATTTTCGTCCTCCCTAGGCTTATTCTTGTCCAAATTAGGGTTTTTAACCAATCTTGTGCATCCAATAAGTTCATTTGTGTCATTGGATGAACATTTAGGTCATTTTCGTCCTCCCTAGGCTTATTCTTGTCCAATTAGGGTTTTTAACCAATCTTGTGCATCCAATAAGTTCATTTGTGTCATTGGATGAACATTTAGGTCATTTTCGTCCTCCCTAGGCTTATTCTTGTCCAATTAGGTTTTTAACCAATCTTGTGCATCCAATAAGTTCATTTGTGTCATTGGATGAACATTTAGGTCATTTTCGTCCTCCCTAGGCTTATTCTTGTCCAATTAGGGTTTTTAACCAATCTTGTGCATCCAATAAGTTCATTTGTGTCATTGGATGAACATTTAGGTCATTTTCGTCCTCCCTAGGCTTATTCTTGTCCAATTAGGGTTTTTAACCAATCTTGTGCATCCAATAAGTTCATTTGTGTCATTGGATGAACATTTAGGTCATTTTCGTCCTCCCTAGGCTTATTCTTGTCCAATTAGGGTTTTTAACCAATCTTGTGCATCCAATAAGTTCATTTGTGTCATTGGATGAACATTTAGGTCATTTTCGTCCTCCCTAGGCTTATTCTTGTCCAATTAGGGTTTTTAACCAATCTTGTGCATCCAATAAGTTCATTTGTGTCATTGGATGAACATTTAGGTCATTTTCGTCCTCCCTAGGCTTATTCTTGTCCAATTAGGGTTTTTAACCAATCTTGTGCATCCAATAAGTTCATTTGTGTCATTGGATGAACATTTAGGTCATTTTCGTCCTCCCTAGGCTTATTCTTGTCCAATTAGGGTTTTTAACCAATCTTGTGCATCCCAATAAGTTCATTTGTGTCATTGGATGAACATTTAGGTCATTTTCGTCCTCCCTAGGCTTATTCTTGTCCAATTAGGTTTTTAACCAATCTTGTGCATCCAATAGTTCATTTGTGTCATTGGATGAACATTTAGGTCATTTTCGTCCTCCCTAGGCTTATTCTTGTCCAATTAGGGTTTTAACCAATCTTGTGCATCCAATAAGTTCATTTGTGTCATTGGATGAACATTTAGGTCATTTTCGTCCTCCCTAGGCTTATTCTTGTCCAATTAGGGTTTTTAACCAATCTTGTGCATCCAATAAGTTCATTTGTGTCATTGGATGAACATTTAGGTCATTTTTCGTCCTCCCTAGGCTTATTCTTGTCCAATTTAGGTTTTTAACCAATCTTGTGCATCCAATAAGTTCATTTGTGTCATTGGATGAACATTTAGGTCATTTTCGTCCTCCCTAGGCTTATTCTTGTCCAATTAGGGTTTTTAACCAATCTTGTGCATCCATAAGTTCATTTGTGTCATTGGATGAACATTTAGGTCATTTTCGTCCTCCCTAGGCTTATTCTTGTCCAATTAGGGTTTTTAACCAATCTTGTGCATCCAATAAGTTCATTTGTGTCATTGGATGAACATTTAGGTCATTTTCGTCCTCCCTAGGCTTATTCTTGTCCAATTAGGGTTTTTAACCAATCTTGTGCATCCAATAAGTTCATTTGTGTCATTGGATTGAACATTTAGGTCATTTTCGTCCTCCCTAGGCTTATTCTTGTCCAATTAGGGTTTTTAACCAATCTTGTGCATCCAATAAGTTCATTTGTGTCATTGGATGAACATTTAGGTCATTTTCGTCCTCCCTAGGCTTATTCTTGTCCAATTAGGGTTTTTAACCAATCTTGTGCATCCAATAAGTTCATTTGTGTCATAACATTTAGTCATTTTCGTCGTCTCCCCTAGGCTTATTCTTGTCCAATTACGGTTTTTAACCAATCTTGTGCATCCAATAAGTTCATTTGTGTCATTGGATGAACCATTAGGTCATTTTCGTCCTCTCGAGCCTTATTCTTGTCCAATTAGGGTTTTTAACCAATCTTGTGCATCCAATAGTGTCATTTGCGTCCATTGGATGAACATTAGGTCGTTATTCGTCCTCCCTAGGCTTATTCTTGTCCAATATGGTTTTTTAAACCATTTTGTGTATCCAATAAGGTTCATTTGTGTCATCTGGATGAACATTTAAATCATTTTCGTCCGCCCTATGCTTATTCTTGTCCAATTAGGGTTTTTATCCAATCTTGTGCATCCAATAGTTGTGTTTGTGTCATTGGATTGAACATTTAGGTCATTTTCGCCCTCCCTAGGCTTATTCTTGTCCAATTAGTGTTTTAACCAATCTTGTGCCTCCAATAAGTTCCATTTGTGTCATTGGATGAATATTAGTCATTTTACGTGTCCCTAGGCTTTATTCTTGTCCAATTAGGGTTTTTTTAACCTATCTTGTGCATCCAATAGGTGTGTTTGTGTCAATTGGATGAACATTTAGGTCATTTTCGTCCCCCTAGGCTTATTCTTGTCCAATTAGGGTTTTTGAACCAATCTTGTGCATCCAATAAGTTCATTTGTGTCATTGGGATGAAACATTTAGGTCGTTTGTTAATGAATTAACATTTTCGTCGCGATAGGCTTATTCTTGTCACAATTAGGGTTTTTACCAATCTTGTGCATCCAATAAGTCATTTGTGTCATTAGATGAACATTTAGGTCATTTTCGTCCTTCCATGGCTTATTCTTGTCCAATTAGGGTTTTTAACCATTTTGTCATCCAATAAGTTCATTTGTGTAAATTGGATGAACATTTAGAGGTCATTTTCGTCCTCCCTAGGCTTATTCTAGTCCAATTAGTGGTTTTTAACCAATCTTGTGCACCCAATAAGTTCATTTGTGTCATTGATGAACATTAGGTCATTTTCGTCCTCCTGGCTTATTCTTGTTCAATTAGGGTTTTTAACCAATCTTGTGCATCCAATAAGTTCATTTGTGTCATTGGATGAACATTTAGGTCATTTTCGTCCTCCCTAAGGCTTATTCTTGTCAATTAGGGTTTTTTAAGCAATCTTGATGCATCCAATAAGTTGTTTGTGTATTGGATATGAACAATTTAGGTCATTTTTCATCCTCCTTGGCTACATTCTTGTCCAATTAGGGTTTTGTAACTAATCTTGTGCATCCAATAAGTTGTTTGTGTCATTGGATGAGCACATTAGGTCATTTTCGTCTCCCTAGGCTTATCTTGTGTCCAATTAGGTTTTTAAACTAATCTTGTGCATCCAATACAGGTGTATTTGTGTATTGGATGAACATCTTAGGTCATTTTCGTCCTTCCTAGGCTTATTCTTGTCCAATTAGGGTTTTTAACGCAATCTTGTGCATCCAATAAGTTCATTTGTGTAATTGGATGAACATTTAGATCATTTTTCGTCCTCCCTAGGCTTATTCTTGTGCAATTAGGGTTTTAACTAATCTTGTGCTCCTTAAGTTTCATTTGTGTCATTGGGATTAACATTTCGGTCATATTTTCGTCTCTCTAGGCTTATTCCTTTCCAATTCGGGTTTTTAACGCAATCTGTGGCACCAATAAGTTCATTTGTGTCATTGGGATTAACATTTAGGTCATTTTCGTCCCTCCCATAGGCTTATTCTAGTCCAATTAGGGTTTTTAACCAATCTTGTTGCATCCAATGGTGTATTTGTGTCATTGGATGAACATTTAGGTCATTTTCGTCCTCCCTAGGCTTATTCTTGTCCAATTAGGGTTTTTAACCAATCTTGTGCAATGCAATAAGTTCATTTGTGTAATTGGATGAACATTTAGGTCATTTTCGTCCTCCCTAGCTGTTTATTCTTTGTCCAATTCAGGGTTTTTTACCAATCTTGTGCATCCCAATAAGTTTCATTTGTGTCATTGGATGAACATTTAGGTCATTTTCGTCCTCCCTAGGCTTATTCTTATCCAATTAGGGTTTTTAACCAATCTTGTGCATCCAATAAGTTCATTTTGTGTCATTGGATGAACATTTAGTCTATTTCGTCCTCCCTAGGCTTATTCTTGTCCAATTAGGGTTTTTAACCAATCTTTGTGCATCCAAATAGTGAGTTTGTGTCATTGGATGAACATTTAGGTCATTTTCGTCCTCCCTAGGCTTATTCTTGTCCAATTAGGGTTTTTAACCAATCTTGTGCATCCAATAAGTTCATTTGTGTCATTGGATGAACATTTAGTGTCATTTTCGTTCTCCCTAGGCTTATTCTTGTTCAATTAGGGTTTTTTAACCAATCTTGTGCATCCATTAGTTCATTTGTGTCATTGGATGAACATTTAGGTCATTTTCGTCCTCCCTAGGCTTATTCTTGTCCAATTAGGGTTTTTAAACCAATCTTGTGCATCGCAATAATTTCATTTGTGTCATTGGATGAACATTTAGGTCATTTTCGTCCTCCCTAGGCTTATTCTTGTCCAATTAGGGGTTTTTTAACCAATCTTGTGCATCCAATAAGTTTATTTGTGTCATTGGATGAACATTTAGGTCATTTTCGTCCTCCCTAGGCTTATTCTTGTGCAATTTGGGTTTTTAACCAATCTTGTGCATCCAATAAGTTCATTTGTGTCATTGGATGAACATTTAGGTCATTTTCGTCCTCCCTAGGCTTAGGTCATTCTTGGTTCTGTCCAATTAGGGTTTTTAACCAATCTTGTGCATCCAATAAAGTTCATTTGTGTCATTGGATGAACATTTAAGGTCATTTTCGTCTCCCTAGGCTTATTCTTGTCCAATTAGGGTTTTTAACCAATCTTGTGCATCCCAATTGTCAATTTTGTGTCATTGGATGAACATTTAGGTCATTTTCGTCCTCCCTAGGCTTATTCTTGTCCAATTAGGGTTTTTAACCAATCTTGTGCATCCAATAAGTTCATTTGTGTCATTGGATGAACATTTAGGTCATTTTCGTCCTCCCTAGGCTTATTCTTGTCCAATTAGGGTTTTTAACCAATCTTGTGCATCCAATAAGTTCATTTGTGTCATTGGATGAACATTTAGGTCATTTTCGTCCTCCCTAGGCTTATTCTTGTCCAATTAGGGTTTTTAACCAATCTTGTGCATCCAATAAGTTCATTTGTGTCATTGGATGAACATTTAGGTCATTTTCGTCCTCCCTAGGCTTCTATCTTGTCCAATTAGGGTTTTTAACCAATCTTGTGCATCCAATAAGTTCATTTGTGTCATTGGATGAACATTTAGGTCATTTTGTGCAGGCTTATTCCAATAAGTTTTTCATTTGTCCAATAAGTTCATTGGTCATTGGATGAACATTTAGGTCCATTTTCGTCCTCCCTAGGCTTATTCTTGTCCAATTAGGGTTTTTAACCAATCTTGTGCATCCAATAAGTTCATTTGTGTCATTGGATGAACATTTAGGTCATTTTCGTCCTCCCTAGGCTTATTCTTGTCCAATTAGGGTTTTTAACCAATCTTGTGCATCCAATAAGTTCATTTGTGTAATTGGATGAACATTTAGGTCATTTTCGTCCTCCCTAGGCTTATTCTTGTCCAATTAGGGTTTTTAACCAATCTTGTGCATCCAATAAGTTCATTTGTGTCATTGGATGAACATTTAGGTCCGTTAGCATTTTCGTCCTCCCTAGGCTTATTCTTCATTTCCAATTAGGGTTTGTTAACCAATCTTGTGCATCCAATAAAGTTCATTTGTGTCATTGGATGAACATTTAGTCATTTTCGTCGTCCCTAGGCTTATTCTTGTCCAATTAAGGTTTTTAACCAATCTTGTGCATCCAATAAGTTCCATTGGATGAACATTTTCATTTTCGTCCTCATTTTGTCCAATTGTCATCTTGTGCATGCCAATACAGTTCATTTGTGTCATTGGATATAACAGGTCATTTTCGTCCTCCCTAGGCTTATTTTGTCTGTCAATTGGCGTTTTTAACCAATCTTGTGCATCAATTTGTTCATTTGTGTCATCCAAACATTTAGGTCATTTTCGTTCTCCCTAGGCTTATTCTTGTCCAATTAGGGTTTTTAACCAATCTTGTGCATCCAATAAGTTCATTTTGTGTCATTGGATGAACATTTAGGTCATTTTCGTCCTCCCCTAGGCTTATTCTTGTCCAATTAGGGTTTTTAACCAATCTTGTGCATCCAATAAGTTCATTTGTGTCATTGGATGAACATTTAGGTCATTTTCGTCCTCCCTAGGCTTATTCTTGTCCAATTAGTGTTTTTAACCAATCTTGTGCATCCAATAAGTTCATTTGTGTCATTGGATGAACATTTAGGTCATTTTCGTCCTCCCTATAGGCTTATTCTTGTCCAATTAGGGTTTTTAACCAATCTTTGTGCATCCAATTAGTTCATTTGTGTAGGTCATTTTCGTCCTCCCTAGGATTCTTGTCCAATTAGGGTTTTTATCTTGTGTCATGGACGAACATCCATTGTGTCTTGTCCTCCTAGGCTATTCATAACCAATCTTGTTTTCATTTGTGTCATTGATGAACATTTAGGTCATTTTCGTCCTCCCTAGGCTTATTCTTGTCCAATTAGGGTTTTTAACCAATCTTGTGCATCCAATAAGTTCATTTGTGTAATTGGATGAACATTTTAGGTATTTTTCGTCCTGCCTAGGCTTATTCTTGTCCAATTAGGGTTTTTAACCAATCTTTGTGCATCCATTGATGAATCATGACAGTCATCCGATTATATTCTTGTTCAATCGTGCATCAATAAGTTCATTTGTGTCCAGGATGAACTTTTTCGTTCCTCCCTTGGCTTATTCTTGTCCAAATTAGGGTTTTAACCAATCTTGTGCGCTCCAATATGTTCATTATATAATTCATGACATTAGGTCATTTCTCGTCCTCCTTACTTCAGTCTTTGCAATTAGGGTTTGTAACCATTCTTGTGCATCCAATAACTGTTCATTGATGAACATTTAAGGTCATTTCGTCCTCCCTAGACTCATTCTTGTCTCAATTAAGGTTTTTTAACCTAATCTTGTGCATCCAATAAGTTCATTTGTGTCATTGGATGATCAATTAGGTCATTTTTCGTCTTCCTTGGCTTATTCTTTGTCCAATTAGGGTTTTTAACGCAATCTTGTGCATCTAATAAGTTCATTTGTGTAATTGGATGAACATCTAGATCATTTTCGTCCTTCCAGGCTTATTCTTGTCCAATTAGGGTTTTATACTAATCTTGTGCATCCAATAAGTTCATTTGTGTCATTGGATTAACATTTAGGATATTTCGTCCTCCACCTATGCTTATTCTTGTCCATTAGGGTTTTTAACCAATGATTGTGCATCCCATAAGTTCATTTGTGTCATTGGATGACATTTAGGTCATTTTTCGTCCTCTGTTGGCCTTATCTTGTCAATTAGTGTTTTTAACTAATGCTTGGTGCATCAATAAGTTTATGTGTGTCATTGGATGAGCATTTAGGTCATTTTCGTCCTACCTTAGGCTTATTCTTGTCAAATTAGGGGTTTTTAACCAATCTTGTGCATCCAATAAGTTCATTTGTGTCATTGGATGACATTTAGGTCATCGAACTAGGCTAGTTCTTTGTCAAATTATTTAACCAATCTTGGTGCATCCGTAAGTTCATTTGTGTCATTGGTATGAACATTTAGGTCATTATCGTCTCCCTAGCTTATCTTGTGCAATTCAGGTTTTTTAACCAATCTTTGTGCATCCCATAAGTCATTTGTGTCATTGGATGAACATTTAGGGTCATTTTCCGTCCTCACGTAGGCTTATTCTTGTCCAATTTTTGTTTTTAACCAATTTGTGCATCCAATAAGTTCATTTGTGGTATCTGGGATGAACATTACGTTCATTTTCGTCCTTCCCTACGCTTTTCTTGTCCAATTAAGGTTTATAACTAATCTTGTGCATCCATAGGTGTCCATTTTGTGTCAATAGACGAGCCATTTAGAGTCATTTTCGTCTTTCCTCCCTTGGCTTCTATCTTGGTCCATATTAGGGTTTTTAACCAATCTTGTGCATCCAATAAGTCATTTGTTTCATTGGATGCACATTATCATTTTCGTCCTCCTATGGTTATTCTTGTCCAATTAGGGTTTTCTAACCAATCTTGTGCATCTAATAAGTTCATTGTGTCATTGGATGACATTTAGGTCATTTTCGTCCTTCTAGGCTGTTCTCGCTCCAATGTCAAATTAGTGTTTTGGATAACGTCATTCTCCTGTGCTCCAATAAGTTCATTGTGTGTAATTGGTCATGAACATTTAGATCATTTTCGTCCTTCCTAGGCTTATTCTGTCGCCAATTAGGGTTTTTAAACCATCTTAGTGTGATCCAATAAGTTCATTTGTGTCATTGGATGAACATTTAGTCATTTCGTCCTCCTCTAGGCTTATTCTTGTCCGAACTAGGGTTTTTAACAATCTTGTGCATCCAAAAGTTCATTTGTGTCATTGATGAACATTTAGTTCATTTTCGTCCCTCTTCCTAGCTTATTCTTTCCAATTAGGTTTTTTAACCATCATGTGCATCCATAAGTTCATTGTTTGTCATTGATGAATCTTGGTGCATCTGGTAGGTGGTGTTTAGGACATTTTCATCTCCCTACGCTTATTCTTGTCCAATTAGGGTTTTTAACCTATCTTGTGCATCCAATAGTTCATTTGTGTTCATTGAATGAACATTTAGGTCATTTTCGTCGCTCCATAGGCTTATTCTGTCTAAATTAGGGTGTGACCAATCTTGTGCATCCAATAAGGTTCATTTGTGTAATTTGGATGAACATTTAGGTCATTTTCGTCCTTCCTAGGCTTATTCTTGTCCAATTAGGATTGTTTAAACTATCTTGTGCATCCAATAAGTTCATTTTGTGTCATTGGTTAACATTTAAACATTTAGGATTATTTAGTCGTCCTGCATCATACTATGTGCTGTATTCTTAGTCAATTTCGTCTCCCTAGGGTTTTTGTCCATCTTGTGCATCCAATTAAGTTCATCAATAGGTGTCTGTAATTGGATTAACATTTAGGTATTTTCGTCTCCTTAGTCTTATTCTTGCTTAGGTTTTATCCAATCTTGTGTCCATAATCTCAGGGTTTAACCAAGGCTCTTGTGCTTGTGAATCCAATAAGTTCTTATTTGTGGTCATTGGATGAGCATGTAGGTTTATTTCGTCCTCCCTATCCTATTCTTGTACAATTAGGGTTTTTAACAATTTAGGTAATCCTGTTTCCATCCAATATGTCAGTGTGTTTGTGTCATTGGATTAACATTTAGGTCATTTTCCTCCCCCTAGGCTTATTCTGTCCAATTAGGGTTTTTAACCCATCTTGTGCAATCTATAAGTTCATTTGTGTCATTGGAATTACATTTAGGTCATTTTCGTTCTCCCTAGGCTTATTCTTGTGCAATTAGATTTTTAACCAATCTTGGTGCATCCAATAAGTCATTTGTGTCATTGGATGAACATTAGGTCATTTTCGTCTCCCTAGGCTTATGTGTGCATCCTTGTGTATCAATTAGGTCATTTCGTTATTAACCAATTTTGGATTAACCATCTTTGCATCCAATAGTTCATTTGTGTCATTGGATTAACATTTAGGTCATTTTCGTCCTCTTAAGGCTTACTCTGTCAATTAAGGTTTTTTAACCAATCTTATGCATCCAATAAGTTCATTTGTGTCATTGGATTAACAGTTAGGATATTTTCGTCCTCACTAGTTTATTCTTGTCCAAATTAGGTTGTTTTTTAACCAATCTTGTGTATCCAATAGTTGTTTGTGTCATTGGATTAACATTTTAGGTCATTTTCGTCTGCCTAGGCTTATCTTGTTCAATTATGGTTTTAACCAATCTTGTGCATGCAATAAGTTCATTTGTGACATTGGATTAACTTTAGGTCATTTTCGTCCTCCAAGGCTTAATTCTTGTCCAATTAGGGTTTTTAACCAATCTTCTGCATCCTATAAGTGTGTTTGTGTTATTGGATTGACATTTAGGTCATTTCGTACTGCTTGGCTTATTCTTGTCCAATTAGGGTTTTTATCTTGCAACCATTCTTCGTGCATCAAGACCAATAAGTTCATTTGGTCATTGTGGATGAACATTTAAGATCATTTTCCTCCCCTAGGCTTATTCTTGTCCAATTAGTTAACCATCTTGTTGCATCCAATAAGTTCATTTGTGTCATTGGATGAACATTTAGGTATTTTTCGTCTATTTCTAGACTTATTCTTGTCCAATAGTTCATTGGTTTTTAACCAATCCTTGTGCATAGACCAATAAGTTCATTTGTGTCATTGGGATGAACATTTAGGTCTTGATATTACGTCAGTTTTATCCTCCTAGGGTTATTCATAGTCCATTTGTGGTTTGAAGCAAGTGCATCCAATATTCAATTGGTCCTTGGATTAACATTAGGGTTATTTCGTCCTCCCTATGTTATTCTAGACAATAAGGGCTTTTAACCAATGCTTTGTCACCAATATCGTTGGGTAGGTCATTATCTCCATCCAATAAGATCATTTGTGTCATTGGATTAACATTTAGGTCATTTTTATCCTCCCTAGGCTTATTTTAGTCCAATTAGGTTTTGTAACCAATCTTGTGCATCCAAAACGTGTGTTTGTATCATTGGATGAACATTTAGGTCATTTTTATCCTCCCGAGTTATATTCTTGTCCAATTAGGACTTTTAATCTTTCTTTGTGCATCCCGTAGGTGTGTTTGTGTAATTGGATTTAACGTTTAGGTCATTTTCGTCCTCCCAAGGCTTATTCTAGTCCAATTAGAGTTTTTAGCCAATCTTCTGCATCCGATAAGTGTGTTTTGTTATTGGATTAACATTAAGTCATTTTCATCATCCCTTGGCTTGTTGTAGTCCATTGATGGTTTTTAAACCAATCTTGTGCATCCAATAAGTTCATTTGTGTCATTGCTCCTTCGACAATATTGATAATGGTCCTCCATGATTATAAACAACAGCTGTTCTCATTATATGATTTTAACCATCAATTAATATATTGGGTCATTTTAAAGGTTTTTCTATCTCTTCTTCCATCAATATATGTTTTCAACCTTTTTTCTTTTAGATAAAAATTTAGTAAAATCTATTATATATATTAAAATAGACTCTTATATCTTCATTCAAATTTGTGCACCTCATTCAAATATTGTGTCACTTATTATTATTATCATTATTATTATTATTATTATTATTATTATTATTATTATTATTATTATTATTATTATTATTATTATTAATATTATTATTATATTATTATTATTATGGTTACTATTATTAATGTGTCATGAGTTACAAATTAAAGTAAAATCAATATATAAGTTTTTTTTTCTTCTTCTGACGTATACTATTCTACTTCTTCAAACAAAGCTCTACAATTAGTTATTTTAATTATAAACAAAATTGAAACTCTAATATTTATTTGCAGTTAGATTTTGCTAACTGAAACTCAAATATTTAAATGATTCAATATATTTTTTTTCTTGTAAACTGTTTTAACATGTCTTATGCAATTAACTTTTGTATCGCGCAGTCTTATGCTATTAACTTTTATATCGCAGCCATATGCTATTAACTTTTCAAATATTGTGTCACCTTATTATTATTATATTATTATTATTCTAATTATTATTATTATATATTATTATTATTATTATTATTATTATTATTATTATTATTATTTATATAATATTATGTATACCTATTAAATGTGTCATTACTTACAATTAAAGTACAATCAATATATAAGTTATATATATTAAAATAGATTTTTCATCAAATATTGTGTCGCCTCATTAAAATATTGTCACATGAGAAAAAAATTGATGTAGCACAATCTAATAAATATTCTTCCTTTTTCTTATTATATATACTTGAAATTTTTTTTTATTACATTTTTTTGTTATAACATCTGTAGAACTATCATATGTCATAAGTTACAAATTTACAATACAATAATATCATTTATCATATTAATGGACATTTATTGCTTCTCCATCATTATTGATAACTGTTCTTTCTCCATGATTATTGACAACAGTTGTTCTCTTTCTATGATTTTAACTATCAGTTAATATATTTAGTCATTTTATAGGTTTCTCTATCTCTACCTCCATCCTTATATGTTTTCAAACTTTTTTTCTTTAGATAAACAATATAGTAAAATCTATTATATATATTAAAATAGACTCCTACATATTTATCAAATTTGTGCCACCTCATTCAAATATTGTGCCACTTTATTATTATTATTATTATTATTATTATATTATTATTATTATTATTATTATTATTATTATTATTATTATTATTATTATTATTATTATTATTATTATTATTACTACTATTATTATTTATACTTATTAATGTGTTATGAGTTACAAATCAAAGTACAATTAATATAATAATAATAATAATAATAAATAATAATAATAATAATAATAATAATAATAATAATAATAATAATAATAATATTAAAGTCTTTTATGTTTGTAAAGCGGAAAGAATAAAGACACTAGTACAGATACCGAAGGTAGCATGCGTGCATACCTAGGATGAGAAATGATTTGTCCTTACAGGAAATATACTGTGAACTTTCATTTTGAAGCGGTAGTCCCTTTGGTAATAGAAACTCTTAATGTGATCTATACTATATGTGGAGGGAGTACCTAGCTAAATGAGTACTCTTGATAGACTCACCTATGTAAATGTGGAAGTGGGTCCGCTTCCTATGAAATTTCGAGGCAGAATTTATAGAGCGTTCACTATACTGGGATACACGTGTCGGACCATTAATGCACGAGCTTTTGAGAATAAACTTTATGAAAAGATTGTGTGTGAGTTTGATGTCAGAGATAGAGTTCAAGACTACGAGTCACTCTTATTGAATCTTTATCTACTTATTATGCAAAGGTTCAAGTCAAGAGACACCTTTGTTTATGCACGATATTATAGAAGCGTTTCATCCTATTTCAGAAACATTTTTTTAAATTCAAGTGGGGGATTGTTGGATATAAGTATGTTATTGTGTTAATTTTAAAAATTTGTTGAAGTCCCACATTGGAATGAAATATCTTTTGTAAATTCAAGTGGAAAGAAATATGTTTTTTTAAAATAAAGTCTGACATTGGAAAGAAATCTTTTTGAAATCCCACATTGGAAAACTCTAATATTTTGAGTAGTTTCAAATCTATACTTACTGAGTCCACATTTGTTAGAAAACAAATGTAAGTTTTCTTCCATCACTATATAATGAGCTTCAAACTATTGTAAAAAAGTACACCAAAGTTTGATGTTTTTCCCAACTTTCTCTTTTCTCTCTTTTATAATATGCTCGCCTAATTTTCGAGTCACTTGTTTCCTTTCTGTTGTCCTTTCAGTTTTTAGAGCGGTTGCTATGTCGTAGTCCTTTGTTTTTTAGAGCGGTTGTTATGTCGTAATCCCTTTAATTTTTTAGAGCAGTTATGTCGTAGTCTCTTCGGTTTTTAGAGCGGTTGTTATACCGTAGTCCCTTTGGTTTTTATAGCGGTTGTTATGCCAAAGTCCATTTGTTTTTTAGAGTGGTTGTTATGTTGCAGTTCATTTGTTTTTTAGATTGGTTGTTATGCAGTAGTTATGAGTGGTCGTAGTACCATATGACAAATGATTTTAATCTTCATATTGAGAGTGGCTTTAACCGCCATATTGAGGGTGTAATTCTAGAACGATGTTATATGGTACAGTGGAACTCCGATACAGTGAATATGGATTGTTTTATCCTGGGGACTTCGTGGTTGATAGTCTGCTTTGCACAATTGGGGCAGTGCCGCGAAACGTCTTAAAGAGAGAGACCTAGTTCACGGCTCAACCCAGTAATATCTTTGGTGGCATAAATTGTGATTTTTAAAATAATTTTCTCAAAATGAAAAACAACAATTTTAAGACGTTTCTTTCTGTCATGTCATCCGAAGAGATTACTGGATTTGGTTATGTTGCCTCTGATTTCAATAAACTGTTTCAGTTTGAAGTAAACAAAAAAGGATAAGAAAACTGGAGAATTAACCCATGGGAGAATAATGATAAGAATTATATTCTTAATGGACTTGCTGATAATTTGTACAACTATTACAGTTCCAGCAATACTGCTAGATATATTTGATATACTCTGAATAAGTATGTTGTAAGCTGCTACTCAGAGTATCAGATGATCGATGACAGATCCATGGAAGCGCACTACCATAAAATTCAGAAGATAACTTATGAGATCATCTATTAAGGTATGTCACTCATGTCATATTTAATTTAAATATTAAAATTTAATATGTCTCTTTATATTTGAATGTTGAAATCAATAAAATGTCTCTTTTTGCAGACATGATGTGTGATTTTAATTTTGACATGCTATACTATATAATATGAATACATTTGATTTCAAAATTAAGTAACTTAGGTTTAATTCCAAAGTTATTGTTAAATAATTTTGAAATAAATGTGGTTTTTGTAGTTAAGCTAAAATAACAAATAGTTTACATAAATTTGTAGTTAGAAAATCTGAGTCTTTAGATTTATTACACTTTGATATATGTGAACATAATGGGAAAGTTAACAAGAAATGAAAAATAAAAGTGAAACGTTTGACATGTTAAGGATCTTCGTAACTGAGATTGAAAATCAATTCAGAAGAAAGATTAAGAGGTTCCAAGTAGAAACAGACTCCCGATGCCACCTCATCATATTTCATCCACATATACAAATATTTCTCACATCAGCCAAAAAGCTAATTTGTACCTCTAGAGAGTATGCTCTCCTCCTTCAACAATTTCTTTAATCTCTTTAATCCCTATTTTGTAACCGAATTGTTATAAATTTTGAATTTCGGTTGTGAAACCAAAATATTAATCATTATGATTACTCTATTAATATTAATAACAGTTTGAATTTTTGTAAATTAAAAATTTAATATATTCAATTTAAAATAAACAAAATTCACAATTATCACAAAGATTGATGATTAAAGTGATCGAGTGAGAGAACAAAAAATATTTGTATTTGATTTTCTACTTTGAATATTAGTAAATATATAATATATAAATATTTAGGAAATGATGGATAAAGTCACGAATCTTTGAATTTTGGTTAGTTTTATTTTATTAAAATTAATTAAATTTGATTTGTTGTTTTTACAGTGTTAATTGACATGAAATTAAAGTAATTTATTTGCAATTTTTTATATTTGTTGTACAATTATTTGACAATTAATATTTTGTAACTTAATTGTTATAAATTTTGAATTTTGGTTTTAAAACCAAATTATTAATGATTATGATTACTCTATTAATATTAATAATAGTTTGAATGTTTGTAAATTAAAATTTTAATATATCTGATTTAAAATAAAAAATTTAACAATTGTCACACACATCGATGATTAAAATGATCGAGTGAGAGAACAAAAAATATTTATATTTGATTTTCATTTTTGAATATTGGTAAATATATATAATATATAAATACTTAGAAATGATGGACAAAGTCATGTCTTTTGAATTTTGATCAGCTTTATTTTACTGAAATTATTTAAATTAAATTTATTGTTTTACAGTGTTAATTGGCACGAAATTAAAGTAATTCATTTTCAATTATTTATATTTGATGTATATTTGATGTATATTTATAATTGTTTGAAAATTAATATTTTGTAATTATTATAAATTTTGGATTTCAAATTTGAAACCAAAATGTTAATCATTATGATTACTCTATTAATGTTAATAAAAGTTTGAATGTTTGTAAATTAAAATTCTTATATATCCGATTTAAAATTAAAAAAAAAATTCACAATTACCACAAAGATGGATGATTAAAATGATCGAGTGAGACAACAATAAAGTAATAAAGTAAAATACAAGATGAATGTATTTCCATCTATTTCACTTTAATCATTTTTAGTTTCAGCAATAAAATAATATATTTTGTAACTCAATTGTATATCAATTAAGTGTATCTCTTAATTTCAATTATCAAATATATTACTTCAATATTTGACATATCCATCAATCTCAATATTAACACGTTACTTTATTTATTCAAGTCATTCGTCTAAATTGATACCTCTCTTCTATGAATTATATTGGTAAAATTGTATATATATTATTGATATTAATACTAAATTGGGACATAAAATTTCATATTAATTTTTTTTAAATCCACTTAAATTAAATAAATAAAAATATACCCAGTGGTCAGAACAATTAGAATAATGTGGTCAAAATAATCAAAACAATTTTCCAATTTTTGGACCTAAATTTGGTATCATTGTATTAATGCAATCTGGTCAAAATAATCAGAATTTAGAATTTAGATAATAATCAGTACATCATTCCATCATTACATACTACTGCATTACAAAATAATCATTCCATCAGAACTTAGGTCCAAAAAGAGGTCATACTACTGCATTACAAAATAAAATTCTCAAGTATCATTACATATTCATAATAACCAAAATAAAATTCACAAGTTTAGTTCCTTCAATTGATTTGTGAATCTTGAGTTTGCGGAGCTTGTGAATCCTGAGATAAAATTGTTGGTGTTTCTCCCTCATCACCTCCAACCCTTGTTGTCTTTGCTCTCTTTGTTCTGTTTGACGTTATTGTCAACTTTTGGTATCTCTCTATCTGCTGCACTTTTACCTTTGCATGTCCTCATGTTGTGATCAAGTATCCCACAGTTTTTACATTTCACAGTTGCAAACCGTCTTGGTAGTATGTTATAACCTTTTGGCTCGTCATTGGACTTGTTCCTATTTTTCTTTGGTCTACCCGGCGCTCTTCTCATGATTGGGGGATTTATAAGATCTCTATTTGATGCATGCCAAAGTTTTGGCTCATTTGATGGCATTATAATGTAAGAGTAACATGTCAAGAAGTTTGTTTTCCTATTTAAAGAACCAAAAAAATGTCAAAAAATCAGCATGTTAAAAACATCATGTTATAAACTAAATGTTAATAACCTATAACAGAATTGAACCAAAACTGAATGTTAAAAACCAACACTGAACTAAAATTGAACTAGCAAAACAAAACCATAATTGAACTGCTTCTAAACCAGAATTGAACTTAACTGAACCAGAACTGAACTAGTAGAACAAAACCAGAACAAAAACTGCTTCAGATGAACATCATGTTAAAATCAGAACTAAACTAAACCAGCGTAACAACATGTAACTGAACCATTACAGCATGTTAATAATGCAGAACATCATACAACAGTACCAATAATGCAGAACATCAATAATGCAGAATACCAATAATGCAGTTAAAATCAAGTTTTATACCTATAATAAATTGAAACGTACGATTATGGATCAACTTTGTTCTACCATATTCAAACAAGAGCATGACAACATGGAATACCGGTCAAATCCCACTTACAACAAGCACAAGCTTTTGTGTGTAGATTTATTGTATAAGTATCTATACCATTTGTGACACTAAACAAATTAAAGTCATCATCTCCATGTTCAATTTACTATTTTGTACCAAAAAAAAAAGTACTATTTGAAAAAAGTTAAAAATATATTTTAGTATATAACCATACATAACAATATCAATATTTTAAAAATATATAAATTTTTCTCTAAGTCCATCTCAACAATGGAAAAATTACATATGTCTATTTGATTTAAATATTAATTTTAGTTATCTAATAAGTGACATGTGATAAATTTGTATATTTTATAGATCTCACTAAAAATAACTATTTTTCATTAAAAGATTTTTTTTTCTTCAGTAATAGTACTATGTAATATTCAATTTGAATAAATTAAATAATTGTAGAAACAAAAAATGTGGGATAAGTTTATCTCATAGACATGAACTATCTATTATTCTTCATCTACGAAAATCTTAGAGAGTTAAGTATTACACTTTTTAACTCGATATGTCTAAAAATGAGGTGAGAAATTTCATAATGTACCAAGTTATTTTGTCTAATCATTAGAGGATATATTCTAATATTCTACACTATACTATTGGTCTTTGAACTTCACACTTAATTAAAACATTAGTTCTTCAAATTAAACCAATTTTATTCTAATAAGTTCAATCTCATAAGCAATAAATTTTCTTGTGGATGACAATTATTTCGAAATTTGTATAAGTACTTGCCCGATCAATGTATGATAGTTTGTCTTATTGGGTACAACTTGTCATGTGTTAGATAATTATTTTAAAATTTGAATCTGTCAAAATTTGTCTTGTTTATGTTTTTTAATAATCATAGGTGGCAATTTGTCCTATTTAGTATAATTGATTTCATTTTTATGTTGACAATGTTAAAAAAACCTAATTTTTACTAATTCTTTATTGACAAATATTTGTCCCAAGCATGACGTTTATAATAAATTGTAATTAGTAGATTATAATTATTTTCAATTTTATTTATAAGATATAAAACAAACAAATATAACTAATATATTAAAAATAAACATTTGATTCGTGTACGAATTGTATGTTTCAAAATCTTCTTTACTGATTAATTGTTTAAAAAAATAATTTGAAAATTAAGTGTGAAAAAAGCTATAATTATTTTATTTGTAATCATTTTAATTTTTCTATTGATATTGAAAAATTCTAATTCTCACTAGTTGTTTGGTGACAATTATTTTTCCCGTTTACGGTTTTTATAATAATTATAATTATTTTCTTTTAATTTAGAAGATATTAAAATTATACTAATTTTGGTTAGGATGCAAGAATTGTTTTCTCTTTTTCCTTTATTTTTCTAAAATTTTGGATTTTTTATGTTCATTGTTTTTGCTCTATCATCGAGTTTGAATTTTGAAATAAAATTTAATTTAGATTACGTTAATAATAATATAAATTAAATTGTGTAAGATGATCTTTAAAAAGTTTAGTATTGTAGTATATGATACTTTCATAACATAAATAATAAGTATAATTAAAAAGGGTTATTTTTAGCATATAAAAATAATTATAGCTCAAATAACTATAAAACCTGGATCAAAGTAAAAATATAACTAATTTTTATGTGTTTTTATAGAGCTAATTTTAATGTAAAAGTTCTAATGGTGCATTTTATATATATAAAATAAATTTTTATATAAACGTTAACATTTTCATTAATTATTTGTATTATTACTATATACAATACAATTTTAATAATGTAAAATATTTATACTATTATAGTTAAATAAAATATGATCAATAATAAAAGGTTGGTCTAACATAATAGATTTAAACTCTTACAACCTCAAAAATTTAAATTCAAATCTCCGCTATGAAAATTATTTATATTTAAAATACTTCTCAATTATGTTTCAGATATTCAATAAATAAATAAATAACGTTTCGAATGTTTTTCTAAATTAATAGTTATCTAGAACTTTTATAGAATACCTTAAATAAGAGAATACCTTAAATATTAGAAATCAAATTAAATTATTATATATTTTTTCAATACCTTTTGTGTGCATGGATCTCAAAATTAAAAATAAAAATTGTTAAAATCCGTTGATTTTTGTTAGACAAATGTTAGTGTATTAATTAAGTGTGTATTTTTTTTCCCCTTTTTTAATGTTTGAATTCGATCCTTTTACTCCTACACTTCTACAGGACAAATTGAAAAATATTACGAAACACTCTACATTCAAAACTATTTCATTTTTTTAGCTAGGCAAGGCTTTTAATAATATTTACATTTACAACTAACTTAAAAATAATTTTTTAACACTTAATCTTCTGACCTAAAAAACATTTGTTTTTTTTCCAAAATTTATTTATTTTATTGTTATTTGATGTAATTAATGTGACATTTGAAAAATAATAATTAAAAGAGAAAAACAATAGGGCTGTGTGTATCTTTTATTTATTCAAATACATTTTTTATCATAAGTGCTCTCCACTTGAAGTAATCATATTTTAGTCGTATTGATTGTAGATTGGTTTTATAAGAAAATAATTAAAGTAAGATGTAGATTATCTTGTTATGTATTAGTTTTTTGTAGGTACAATTTCTATATGTTAATTTCTTTTAGTAAAACATTAATAAAATAGTTTTTAATATTTTTCGATTTTTAATAGTTAGCTATCTTTTTGAAGAAAATATATTTCATTGTTAAATATTATATATTTAAATTAAAATATTATTGTCTATATTTTTCGTCAATACCATATATGTCTCTCTGGATTATAATTTTAATTTTTTATTATTTTATATATAAATTTCAAATTGCTAACCCCACGGATCTGTATACTTTTATTTAGGTGTATTTAGGTCCAAATAAACTCTTTTAAATATTTCCTTTATATGGGACAAATTTGAAAATAATTCATAACTAGAATATAACTCTTGCGGGGGACATATACACTTTATCATATGAGTAGTATTTTTTCAAAGGAATTTATTTGAGTAATTATTATATATGAGTTGACAAACACACATTTAAGAATATGTAAAATGTTTTGCATAGTGAAGATCATCCTACAAATAAAATTCATAAATTATATTTAGTGTTAAAATTTTTAAAAGTATTTTAATAAATATTAATATATGTAATTATCTACTGTAAAATCATATTAATCATGCTTTTTTTGTGTGTTGTCAAATCTAAATTTATTGTCAAAATATTGTTAGAAAAATATAAAAAAGATTTTGTCATTTGATATTCATTTCATTATAACTCTATCAAAGAAATGACAAATCTAAATTTCAATATTTTAAGTATGAGACTTCTATACAACATGACAAACAACTAGTATGTATGGTGATGAGTAGAGGTAAAACAAATATAGAAACTTAAAATTAATAGTATTTTAAAACAATTTGACAATATAAAAATCTCTGTAAATAGAAACAAAAAATAACTTTTTTAATCTAAATGGTAAATAGTTTTCTCTTAAAGACACAATAATAACACTCATATAAAGTTGAATATGAACAATTTTCTTTGTCTTTTGAGGAGCCAATATACTTTCATGTCGCAGATAAGATCAAATATGTCTGCAAAAATAATATTATAACTAAGAACAATCAAGATTTTTGAGAAAAATGAACAAATAGATATAATATGTTGCAAAATACCACTTGCTCCAAAGCTATTTGTGCAAAAAAAAACCAATTCCAACTATATCTACTTTTTTTAAAAGAATTGGGTTGCAAAGAGATTTCCTTTTGAGTTGATAAAGTGGAGTTGAGAAAACTTACATTGAATAATGTTTTCTCATGATAGCGGCGAATCTGCGATATAAAAGTTAATAGCCTAAGGATGCGATGTAAAAGTTAATAGCACAAGACTGCGATATAACAGTTAATTGCATAAGATATGTTAAAATAGTTACAAGAAAAAAAAATATTGATCATTTAAATATTTGAGTTTCAATTAGAAAAAAAATATTAGAGTTTTCAATTTTGTTTTTAATAAAGCACTAATCGTAGAGATTGTTTGAAGAATTAAAAGACAATAAATATCATTTGTCAATTATTCGATAACAGTTTTCCTCCATGATTATTGATAATAGTTCTTTTCTTTCTATGATTTTAACTATCAATTAATATATTGAGTCATTTTAAAGGTTTCTCTATCTCTTCCTCCATCATTATATGTTTCCAAATTTTTTTCATTTAGATAAACAATATAGTAAAATTATATATATATATATATATAGACTATTCTACATCTTCATCAAATTTGTGCCACCTCATTCAAATATTGTGCCACCTTATTATTATTATTATTATTATTATTATTATTATTATTATTATTATTATTATTATTATTATTATTATTATTATTATTATTATTTAGCATATAATAATTATGTATACCTATTAATGTGTCATGACTTAAAAATTAGAGTACAATCAATATATAAGTTTATATAAATTAAAAATAGACTCCTCTATTATATATATTAAAATAAACTTTTCATCAAATATTGTGTCACGTGTCACCTTATTCAAATATTGTCACATCAAATAAAATATAATGTGGCACATCAAATGAATATACTTGCAAATCTTTTTTTTTTCATATAATATCTTGAGCAACTATTCATATGTTATAAGTTATAAATTACAATATTATTTATCAATTAATCGACATTCATTGCTCCTCCACCATTATTGATAACGGTTGTTGGATTACTGACAACCGTTGTTGTCATCTTCATCAAATATTGTGTCATCTCATTCAAATTTGTGCCACCTCATTCAAATATTGTGCCACCTTATTATTATTATTATTAATATTATTATTATTATTATTATTATTATTATTATTATTATTATTATTTAGCATACAATTTTATGTATACCTATTAATGTGTCATTACTTACAAATTAAAGCACAATCAATATATAAGTTTATCTATATATATATATATATATATATATATATATATATATATATATATATATATATTTAAATAGACTCTTCTATTATATATATTAAAATAAAATTTTCATTAAATATTGTATCACCTCATTCAAATATTGTCACATCAAATAAAATATGATGTGACACATCTAATAAATATTCTTCCTCTTTCTAATTATCATACTTGCAATTTGTTATTTTTTTTCATATAATATCAATTAATATATTGTGTCATTTTAAAGGTTTCTCTATCTCTTCTTCCATCATTATATGTTTTCAAACTTTTTTCTTTTAGATAAACAATATAGTAAAATTTTATTATATATATTAAAAATAGACTCTTACATCTTCATCAAATTTGTGCCACCTCATTCAAATATTGTGCCACTTTATTAATTATTATTATTATTATTATTATTATTATTATTATTATTATTATTATTATTATTATTATTATTATTATTATTCTTATTATTATTATGTATACCTATTTTCTTGTAACTATTTTAACATGCTTTATGCTATTAACTTTTCAAATATTGTGCCACCTTATTATTATTATTATTATTATATTATTATTATTATTATTATTATTATTATTATTATTATTATTACTATTACTATTATTATTATTATTATCATAAATTTTTGTGTCTATATTTCCAGTCAAAACTATAATATTTTTAAAATTAAATGTAATAAATCAAAATTACCTTTTTCTTAAATTGATTATTCTTTATTGAGATAAAAAAATTATTTTCTATTAAATAAGAAATTAGCTTTCTTTGAATTTAATTTGTTGTATATCATCTGTAAATATTTTATTTTGATAAATATTTACATCATTAATTGGAAAATTTATTTAGTCCATACTTTGTTTGATTAAATATTTTGTAAATATTTTATTTATTAAAAAGTTATAAATATTAATAATATTTAAAATGAATTTAAATATCTAAATCATTTTATAAATTAAATTTTATGAATGATTTGGTAGAAAGATTCAAAGCGTGATTATTTCTATTTTTAATAAACGCTTATTATTTATTTTTATATTCCATAAAATATAACTTTAAATATTATAATTTATTTATATATTTTGCATTTTTTTTCTAAATTTATCTATAAATATGTGATTTTATTCAAAAAATTATTTTATCTTGTTTTAACAAAGATTGCTCACATTCAAATAAAAGATTAATTAAAGCTGCAATGTCTTCTTGTATTCAAAAAATTCTTTTGATATGTGTGTTGATGTTGCTATCCGTACACAATGTTCTTGGAACACATGTGAATGTTACTAACGGATTGGAAAACAAGATGGACTTAACTGCTCATTGCAAATCTGCAGATGATGATTTGGGAGTTCGTGTTCTTCCTTTTCAGAAGTCTTTTGATTGGAGTTTTGGAATAAACTTTTCACACACAACAAGATATTATTGTTCCTTTCAGTGGGAAGGTGAATTTCATCGGTTTGACATATTCGTAACCGATAGAGATGATTGGGATTATAATAATTGGATTATAAGCCAAAAAGGACCAATTTTTATAGAGAAAAATGGTCATCTCACTCAATATCCGTGGAATAGTTAATTGATAATGTATTACATATTTATTTATCTTAATAAATATTATACTTAAGAGTATTAATAGCTCATTGTATTCTAAATCTTCATTCAATCTTCTTATTATATATATATATAGAGAGAGAGAGAGAGAAAGAGAGAGGATATCTTATAAGAATACTCTTTTTATGTGAAAATGAGAGGAATATTTCTCAACCTTTAGAATAAAATAGATTGTTGAGATTAAAAACTCAACTTTAGAAGCTCACGTGTCTCTCCTTATTTTATTATTTCTCCTAAACCATTTACATTTTCATCTAATTGAATTTCATTTTACATTGTTTATATATATATTAAATTCAAAATATTTACTCTAACTCGTACACGGCATGATGCCTACACTAGTGTATATATATAGATAGATAGATTCGATTATGTAACCAAGTTGACTTCAATTAATCAAAATGTACATCATTTTGTTCAATGTGATTGTCACATTAGTTTCTCAGATAAATCCACAAAATGAACAATGGTATGTGTTGATTATTATTAAAGAAAATTAGCAATAGACATTTATATATTCCTTTGACATCTATTGAGAGATTAAAATAAATAATGGTGTAATAAATGTGATAGAAGAAAAAAAAATGAAGTGTTTAAAAGAGTTATATCAAAACAAAAGTGAAATTACAATAGCACATCTTCTTCAACATGAAACAACGAAGTTCCTTTTACACAAGGGAATAATCAATTCAACCATGCATCACATGTTTTGTTCTATAAATCCTGTTCCTAATAATAAAAAATATACTAACAACGTATCTGGAAATAAAATTATTTGTTGGAACTTCAAATGTTTTATTTAAAGTAAATTTCAATTATTTTAAAATAATTTTGTCAAAAAAATTTTTATTAACTATTAAAATAATCAAAATTGCAATATTTTATATTAAATAGTAAAATGTCATTGATTAAATTTTATTATTAAAATTAAAAAATTAAGATCACATTATTTTAAAAGTTTATAATTTATCATGATCAAGTGAGATGTAATATGAATTTGAACTCTATAATATTGAATCGATTAAACATGAAAGAGGTTATGTTTGAATGTCGCGATCAATTTTGTAGATGAAAATAGTTTTTATATTGATTTGAGGACATAAGCTACAATTTTTTAATAGGACATAAGCTACAAATTGTTATATAAAATGCCGAATATATCATGAAAATCTAATATAATGAAACAAAATTGCGAATAACTGAATTATTTCTGACATATAGAGAATACCAAAGATGTCATGAAAATCTTAATAATTGAATTCTTTCTGACATATAAATTCAATTTTTCAAACTCAAAGTATGTATCTTTGAAATGTGTTGAAATGCTCCTTCAAATTTTTTGTCTTTTGATACCGATAAAATATCTTAGAACACAAAACAACATATAAATACATATTTATAAAAATATTTTGTCTAGTTGTGTGGACAATTGATAGTTAGTTGCATAGGCAAAGATAAGTGTAATAATGACACAAATTTTCCAAGAAATGAACAGAGATGACTTTATGAGATCAGACTCAAATATGGCTTTGTGAGATTGAATTTATATATGGCTTCGTGAGACCAAATTCATACTTGCAAATGATTATTGGAACATTTGGGATGAGATAACGTCAATATGACGTATTTTATTGTCAATTAATCTACAGGATATGTAAAGTTAGAATTGGAGGAGTCGCAAATGTTGATTGAAGTGAAAAGATGGTAGAATTATATTATGATGAGCTTTTTTGAAAGAATTTTTAACTTATGTATACGATATGTGAGATGCAAAAGCTAAACTGAGGAATAGAAGATGTGAGATGACTACTAGAGATATATGAAAGATGCCACATAATAATATAAACGATGTGGCGCAAATATTATGATGTAGCACATAAGTGTATGACGTGTCATTCAATAGAGTTGAAATTATGTTTTAATATATTATAATAGATTGTTTTCATTCATAGTTATTTCATTTTTTGAGGGAGTCTTTATTAATGATAATTACATTGAAATAGCAAATTAAATTTCAAAATTTAATATTCTAATTTTAGTGCTCATTAGCATAAGATTTAATTACTTGATACACAATAATAAAATAAGGGTTATATTGATGAGTTTTTCGTTATAATTCACACCGGTCAGAAACAATTTAAGTTTATATCTTACTTTTTTTTTCTATCTTTTTTTATGTTTTAGGAGATAGTTAGTTATTCTTTTTAAATAGTGTAATTATATTGAGTGTGTGGTTTTTTTAGAGAAGTATATATGTTGTAACAATTTTCACATATATTTTTAGAGAAATTTATGTATTGTGTCAATTGTTTTAAAGTGTGACAACAAAACAACTCCACATACAGTTGTAGAAGAAAATGGCTATCTAACATATGTATGTTACAAATATTATTATTTTGCAAAAAGACAAACCTATAAATTTGAAATATCAAAACAGATGCATATGTTATGACCATAAAAGTTATCAAGTTTGTTGCATGTATTATGGTTGAGATAAGCAAGAGAAGTGACCACATATCACACATGAAATTTAGTGAACATGTTAAACATGAACGAAAAATCTTTTGTGTTGTCTACAAATTTTATGCATAAAATTGACTTCTATCTAACAATTTAGGAAAGATATATTTAATTTTAAAAAATGTTATGAACTCTTATGAGTGTTGTCTACACAAATTTTGTGCATAAACTAAAAAATTATCTTCAACAAAATAAATTAAAAAAAAAAAAGAAATTATATGATGAAAGAAGTTATATGATAAATAAATCATGTAAGAAATTTAAAATAAATGGATGAAAATAAAAAATAAAAAATAAAAGAAAAAATTAAATTAAATTAAAAAGAAAATCAAATAAGTGATTTTCATCGAATCATAAGAGTTTTGACATAATATATTGTTTAGCCTCTAAGACATTGGTGAAAGAATTAAAAAAAAAAACTATAAAAATGTGGTCACCAATTAACTATGAAGATAGAACAAAGAATAAGAGACGAGATACAAATTTTGTTGAAGAAGGAAGGAAAACTTTGAAAGTAGGAGTTCATTTCCATCTACACATTTCATTTCATGAATATTTGAAATTCTTTCAAATTCAAAAATTAGTATTTTATTAATAAATCTTAACTAAATTAACGAATGCAGATATTTTTAAGTTATATGTCTTGTATTATTACTAATTTTGATAATACCCGTAATATTCAATAAATAAGATAATAAATTTATTATAATTAACTCATAAAATTGTAATAAATCTTATTTCACTGTAATTTTAATTTAACTCTCATTTAATGGATATTATTAATGTAATACTAATTTTGTGAGTGTTGTCTTTATTGCTTTTCTTTTCTTACATATGTATTAAGGAAAATTGGTAGTGAATTTAATGTCAATTTTATATATAGGTGTTCTTAAAATATCTTTTATACATTAATGTGTATTTAATTTAACTTTTTATTTTTTAAGATAAATTAGTAATTAATATTAATATGTGATGTGTTTTGAAATTATTAGTAATTAATATTAATTTCTTAGAGTCTTATATTAAGGGTCAAATAATTTTTCAAATATACTTTGCTGTCACTAACTAATATAAAAGTACATAAAAATTAGTTTGATCCATGTTTGATAGTTATTTGAGCAATAATCATTTTTTTTATGATAAATATAATCTTTTTTTATTCATTATACTTACTATTTATGTTATTAAAGTATTATATACTACAATAACAAATTTTTAAAATTCCTCTAATAAAATTAATTTATATATATTATTAATATAAAAAACTTTTTATATTGTCTGTTAATCATAATAATTGAATCATTAAAAGTATTTGTCTTTATTCAGAATAATTTTTATAATTAAAATTATGAATATTTTTTATTTGCTAATTGTAATTGTCACATTTTCCCATATATATACCACAAACTGAACAATGGAACGTGTTGATTATTCATTAAAGAAAAATTAGTTATAGACACCATACATTTCTATGACATATAGAGAATAATATATTGGTGATGTGATAAGAAAAAAAAATAATGGAAAAAAATATATATAAGTGCTCTTCCTTGAAAGGGGTTATACTAAAACAAAAGTCAAATTATGACAGCACATCTCCTTCTTCAACATGAATAATGAAGTTCCTTTACACAAGAATCAATTCAACTATGCATCACATGTTTTGTTCTATAAAATATTGTATTGCATCTTACACTAGTATCAACATTTTTATATACAAAAAATAAAAATGAAAACAACTTCATCTAGTTTCCTAACAATAAAAAATATACTAACAACGTATGTGGAAATACAATGACCATGCACTTAAAAGCACATTTAGTTGAAACAAACACAATCTAAACAAAGTGTCCATAATTCAAATTAGTATAAGAGTTATATATCTTAATCAACATAGCTAGAACCTCTTTCATATTAGGCCTTTCTTGTGGTGAATCATTTGTGCACTTCACACCAACTTGAAGCAACTCAAACATCTCCTTTGCATCACCAACTAATCCAAAATAATTCAATCCTTTTCTACTAACACATTCAACCAAACATTCTTCACTTCCATCCACAGCTCTTCTCCCAGTTGCTAACTCCATAATCAACACACCAAAACTATACACATCACCTTTCGTCGTAGCGCGCCATGTTTGTCCATATTCCGGCGCAACATATCCAACAGTTCCAGCCACAATTGTACTAACATGAGTATCTCCAACATCAAAAACTCTAGCAAGTCCAAAATCAGTTACTTTAGCTTTACCATCTTTATCTAGCAAAACATTACTAGCCTTCACATCTCTATGTACAATTGGAGGGTAACATTCATGGTGTAGATAAACTAATGCTTTAGCAACATCGATCGCAACTTCTAACCGCCTTATATACTTGAAATTTGTTGTATCAGTCACTAGTTCTTCTAAATTTCCACCTCCTATGTACTCATAAACCAGTATTCTTTGTGAACCATATAGACACCAACCATAAAGTGTAACAAGGTTTGGATGTGGCCAACCAAATTCTTGACCACTAACAAGGACTTTCATTTCAGCACGAAATTCTTTTTCGCCTTCCATTCCTTCTTCCCTTTGTAGCTTCTTAATTGCCACTTCTCTTCCATCAGGAAAAACTCCCTTGTAGACCGTTCCGAATCCTCCTTTTCCTATGATTCTTTCCTCTTTGAAGTTTTCCTGTTGCTTTCAATATGTCAGCATGTGTGAAAATTGTGTTGTTGATCAAGTTGAATATCTTGACAGAATCATCATGCCCTTGGTTTTTTCTTTTTTCCAAAGATGGACTTTTCACTAAGAAATAAACTGTTAGAAAGAGAAGTCCAGAGACTAAAATAGAAAGTGTCAAAGCAACACAAAGATACCATATTGTGGATTTTTTCATGTGTTTGTTGTGAAAAGTTTTATTTCTTTGATCTAAAGTGTTATCAAAGAATTTTGGAAAGTCTAAAAGATTGTCACCAACATAGGAATCTTTGTCAAAAGTAAGCAAGTGTCCACTTGGTGGTACTTTACCAGATAATAAAGGATTATATGAGATGTTGAACCTGCTAAGTTCATCCAAATTAACCAAACTTGTTGGAAATTCACCTGAGAAATTGTTCCAAGATAAATCAAGATTCTGCATACACTTCATGTTACCAATTTCACTTGGAATTTCACCTGAAAATTTGTTCCTAGTCATGTTCAATACTATAAGTGGTAAACCACTAATCTCAAGTGGAAATTTTCCAATGAATTTGTTGTCACCTAAATGTAACATACTGAAATTCATCATGCTACCAATTTCTGAAGGAATTTCACCACTAATTTGATTACCACTTAATTGAACATAACCAAATTTATGAGATGATTTAGTAGAAGGATCAAATGTACACATAGGAAAAATTCCATATCCTTTAAGCAATCTATCCCAAAGTGTTCTACAATTTTTTCCTTGTTAAGATACTATACACAAAACTAAATGGAGGGTAATCAGCAGGTATCCATCTTTCATCGATAAACATTCGCTATTTCCCGCAATAACACCATAGGTATTTTTTCTATTTGATTCAAATGTTTTTCATAGCATTTCTTCCAATTTTGGTCAATTCAGAAGGAAACTTTCCAGTGAGTTTGTTGTTTGCAAGGTTCAACCATAACAAACTTGAACAGTTACCTAACTCTTTTGGAATTTCACCTGTTAATGAGTTATCAGCTAGCATTAACCACAAGAGAGAGTTCAAGTTTCCAAAACTTGGTGGTATTTTTCCAATGAAACTATTGAAACCAAGGTCAAGTCCTTGCAAATTAATCAACTTTCCTAATTCAAATGGAATAGTTCCATTGAATAGATTGTTGCCTAATGTTAAGAATGTGAGACCAGTCATTTGAGAAATTTCAACAGGTAATTGACCTGAAAAGTTGTTGAAGCTTAAATCTAATCTTGTAAGGTTACTCAATGAAATATTCCTGATGTATTCAACCCTTTAGTGTAAGAATTTGCATGCAACAGAAGAATCTTCAATTGCTTGAATTTACCAAATATCTCTTGTACCTCACCACCAAATTTGTTCCTGCTCAAATCCAAGATAAACAAATTGTTCAAATTCAAAAGTGTATCTGGAATATCTCTTGAGAAACTGTTATTTTGCAAGAACAATGATTGTAGACCAGAAATTGAACCAATTTCATGAGGTATTTCCTCACTAAAATTGTTACTAGAAAGATTGAGAATCTTCAAATTCTTGCAATTTGCAACCTCCTTAGGTGGTTTACCAACAAATCCATTAACTGAAATATCCAATTTTTCAAGACTACAGTTCTTTAAAAAAGCTTGTGAAGGAACAATCCCACTAAGATGATTCTCAGAAATGGAAAACTGTTTCAACCTTGAAATTCCATTCCAAATTCCACCACTTAGATTATTTGTGCTCAAATCCAAGTACTTCAATTTTAGACACTTATCAAAACACTTATCAATCTTACCAAAAAAATGATTATCTGAAACATTCAAAGTAACCAAACTATCACAATTATCAACAAAATTCAACTCAATCTCCCCTTGAATTCTATTCATAGATAAATCCAATGTTTGCAACTTTTTCAAACCAATCAAATTCATCTCTCCTTCAAGAATATTATGAGATAAATTTAGATACACAAGCTTATGACAGTTACTTAAATCTTCAGGAATCTCACCTGAGAGAGTGTTCAAAGAGACATCAAGGTATGTGAGTTCACTAAGCTGAGAGAAATTCTGAAACATTTTACCTGATATTTCACTTGCTGAGATGTCTACACTCACAACCCTCCATTTTTTACCTTTGATTAAGCTGCAAGATATTCCTGACCACTCACATGGATTTGAATTATTGTTGTTGTTGTTCCATCTTATATACTCTCCTCTATTTGCAAATGTTTGATTTTCCAAATAGGATTTCAACTTCAACAATACTTGTTTGTCTGTTTCCAATGAATCTCCAATAACTACTTTACCTGTCAAATAAAATCAACACAAATTTAAAAACCATATTATATATTCCCTCTTTATGCAAATATTATATGCATGTACTTTTTTCTTTATACTACTTTGTACAGAGACACTATATAATAGTACCCCATATGTTACAAAATAGTGTCAACCTAGGAAAACTAAAACCATGTGTTATTATTATATAAATAAAAACAAAAACACACAAAAAAACTATATGAGAGAATCTAAGAACATACCACCAAATTAACCAACTTGGATTATTTATAGTTTCTCTGACAGACAGGCAAATCTTGGTCGTTGAATTAATCTAATAGTTGAGAGTATATTTGATAGATTAATCCAACGGTTGAGATTTGGCAGGAGAGGTTGGAGAGGATTTTTGTGACTAGTTAATACTTGCTAATGAAGAATTGATTTTTAAGGTACACTATAGAAATTATGATGTTATCTCATCATTAAGAAACTTATAACTATTACATGAGATTCTGAATATTAAACACAAAAAGGACTTTGAGACAACATAAGAGAAAAAAAGAAAAGGGTTGTGGAGTTTTGACTGGTACCTGAGAAAAGGATCAAAAAACAGATCAACATGTAGCTCCATGAATCAATTTTCTGTTCTGACATTAATGATCCTTCACTTGTTCTGTTTGTTTTCCTTCTATGATCATAAGTCCTATAATTGATGGTAAGCCAAGAATAAAGAAAAAGAGCTGAAAGTGAATATTTTTTATGATAAAGTCGAAGCCATTGAGATGATGTTTGTTGAATTAGACCCAAAAAATTGAACTGCGAATGGATTGATTTTATGTCTTTCTTTTTTACTCCATTTTCTTTGCTGTGATGTCATAGAAGCTTATTTTAATGAATAGAGTGAACAAATGAACACGAACGATTGTTGTTGTTTTTATTTGTTGGTCATCCTTTTCTAAATGACTCTCCAACATTTTTCTACACATTAATAAATAGGTTCTTGTTAACGAGTGGCACACTTATTAAGAAATCAAAAAAGAAATAAATAATAAATTTTGAGTAAAAAATTTATTTTTTATAATTTTAAAAATTTAAATTATACAACTTTAATATTTTTATATTTGAATTTTAAATATCCTAAGAGTACTTGTCAGCTTCAAAGACATTTATTATTCTTTGCTTGATAAATATTAGTTAATATAAATAATAGATGAACAAAACTAGTCTAAGACTTGTTAGATCAAAGGTTTTACGAGTTACACACCACATATTTATCAAAATTTTAGTATTAAGTATATGAGTTCTTTTGTAAAAAAATATATGATTTATCTCACTAATATATAGTATTTAAGATTCACTTTTCAATCAAACAGTAAAATTAATTGTATATTTATTTCGTTTTAAAATAAGTGTCCTTTAAGGTAGGTCGTGTCAACCTCTAATATTATTTCTATTGAGAGTAGTTTCCTTAACATGTTCCTAAAATGCTTATTAAAATTTTTATTTCTACTTATAAGTCTTCAATGATTTTTTCCATTCAAAGAAGTAATAAATTTAATGTATCAATTTTTGTGTTATTAAATTATTTTTATACATATTAAGAAATTTAATAATTAAGAAAAAAAGATAAATTATTTTATCAAACTACCTCTCTTAACTAATATAATAATATTTTTAGAAATTATATATATATATATTGATCATTGAAAGGTAATATAAAAAAAATTAATTAAAGTTACTTTGAAAATTGTGAATGACATTCTTTTAAAAATATTTTTTTTTTTCTAAAGCGACACTCATTCCGAGATGGAAGGAGCAGTATGTTTGAAAAAGAAAATATACCTAATAATTTGAAATGTTATCTTCATTTAGAGACAAATTATTTTTTCAAAGATTACTTATAATTAAGAATAAGTAGTAACATTTTTTTTAAAATTAAAAATATTAAACATATGTTTAATCCTTATAAATCTCAACTTTTTACGTTTAACTCTTGTAAAAGAAAAATATAATTTTACGTTCATATTATTAAGCCAACATATAGTTTTTAAAGATTTTTTACATACTTGTTTACGACAATTTAAAAAGTTTACCCAAAAAGAGTTCAAAATTTTATTTTTAATTTATCTTAAATTTTTTACTTTTAAAAATTTCATATATAATTATATTTATAAATTGAAAAAATTTAAATTTATGTGGATAAATTTTATAATATTATAAACATATTTAAAAAAAATCATTTGAAAAACAAAAAAAAACAATGAAATATGTTTGCTTTTAATAGGGATTACATTTGCTCGTAAAATAATTTTATAAAAAATTAAAATTTATATTTTTATTTTACAGAAAATTAAATTTAAAAATTTTAAATTTTATAAAAGTTAAAGATATATTTTACATACAGTAAATTAAAATTAATTTGAAAAATGAACGACGCCGTGTCGTTGGGTTATAATGTCAAATCACTTATGTTATGTATTTGAAATTTTGGGCGATTTTTTTATTGACAAAAATGTTTGACCGACAGGGAAGGAAACAGAAGAAGCCAAGAGTCATAAGGACATTTTAGATTTGGTGACAAAAAGATCGGTCGAGCCGCCATTTCTGACCGGTTCGACGAAAGAGTGACACGCACGGGTTTGACTCTTGTACTCCAAGATTACTCCGTTTTTTTGTTTGGGCCAAACAAAGACTGAGCAACATACACATCCTTCGTGGTAGGTCCGCAACGGAAACGGATTGTCTAATTTCTCCCACGGGAACTGTACGCAGAGTTTCGTTCATTCTCTTCCATCAGATCAATCTAATACTTCATAATATGCCACGTGGCCAACTTTGTATTCTCTCTCTTTTTTTCAAAATAAAAAATAACATGTTTTATAGCGGTAATGTTTTTCTAATCTACCAAGTTGTTGGAGCATATCCCTTCAATCTCAAACACCTACTCATTCTTAATGTCTTGGCATTAATGAAATGGACCACTTCGGAAAAACATGATTAATGCATAATTAGAGTGAACAGAAGTTAAACCAAGAGAAAAATAGAGCTTTGTTAAAATTGAAGCAAGTTGTGCAAATCTGCTTAAAGCCTTAAACTATTAATTATTATATATATATGCTTTCAAATGATTACTATAAATATGTGTTTCAGACTCATTGTTATTGATTTGGCCCATGTTACAAAAAAATAGAGGACACGGAACAGCGAACTGTAGGTCGACGACGGGTGGCTGATTGACGGCAGGTGGCGAGTCCACGACGCGACACAAATCAACGACAATCTTCCGGTGTTGGGTGACTTGTGTTTCGACTCTTCCCGGAACTAGTATGAATGCTTTTTTTTTTCAAAATAAAATGTTGAACACGTAACATGATCTCGTGCACTGGATTTATCTGAAGGACTACGCCATTGATTGAAATTCAGGCTACCGATAGCGCGTTAAAGTCAAATGATCAAGCTTCTTAGGCAACAGGACAAGACTTGGGCTGATTTTGTCTTTCTCATATTTTATTATCGTTGATGGTGGTTAAAGTGGTTAAAGTCATGTTTATCTACGGTGATATGTTAATTTTAAAAATATAAATTATAAAATTTGTTTTTTTTTTAGTTGTATGAAAAAATTATTTTGAAATTAAGTAAAAGATCAATTTAATCTCATTTTATCAAAACAAGTTTTGATTTTGAAATTAACTTTTAAAAATAAAAAATTGAAAACTCACAAACACCTTGAACGAGACCTAAGGCTTTTTTGCAAGTTTGAAATGGAGGGGAAAGAAGAACTTTGAAAAAATGGAAGAAATAAATTGAAAGAATGAATAGCTTTTGAGAGGAGATGGTTTTGAGGGTTTAGGGTTTACTTTTATTCATAATACAAAATTCTCTTAATTTTGGGACTCCAAATTTGTTTTAGAGGTGATTTTGAAGAGTTTTTGGAGACTTAGACAAATCCATCAAATTATTTTCATGTTGTTATAATATTTTATAAATTAAAAATATATTTATCATAAGTATTATGTTACCATTCTCTACAAAAAACATTATTTTAAATGATGTGAAAAAATTCTCCTTATTTTTTTATCTTCCCTCCCTTCAAAACTTTCTCTTCCCTTTCAACCCAACTATCAAACAAAGCATTTGCGAGTTTGGAAGGACTATCTTTGAAAAAGAGGAAGGGAAAAATGGAAGGAATGAAGAGCTTTGGGAGGATAGAGTTTTGAAAAGTTTGTTTTTGTTCATAATACAAAATCTCCTTATTATTGGGAAACTAAAAAGTTGTATTGGAGGACTTAGACAAATTATTCAAATCAATTTCATGTTAATATAATATTCTATAAATTAAAAATTGATTAATTATAAAAATTTTCTTACCATTCTCTACAAAATCTCTCTTAAAAAAATATTAAAAATTTCTCTCTATTCTCCTCATTTGAACATACTCTTAGCCTTTACTTAAAATAAATTGAAATAATAATGTGATAAATGATCATATAACATTTCAATCCCACCTAATTTATTTGAAGAAACATTTTATAGCTTCATTAATTTGTAAAAGAAAAAGAAATCTTCCCCTCGCTTCCCTTCCAAAACTCAACTCTCAAACTTACCCTGAAAGAAAATAACATCCGCCTCTCTTCTCTCAAAGTTACCCTAAAAGAAAAATAACATCTACCTCATTTCATTTTGTTATATGCACTCTTGTGTTCAATTTAACTCATGCTTTCTCTAAACTTGTCTTTGACTATTTATAGAGAAAAAAACAGAAGCATTAATTTAATTAAAGAAATAATTAATTTTCATATGCCAGCTAAGGTTGGGCTAGGCCAGACAGCGGCGTGCGTGTGGTGGTCAACTTTTTTTACGTTCGCCCTCCTTCACAAAATTGGGGTGCCCCTTGAGACATGCCACAAGTATCATACCTTCACCTTATATACCCTATGAGTGTGTGATATCCCTCCTATGTGGGATTTCCTCATTTTTCTTTCACAACAACACTAGCTCTCATAAATGTCGTCATTATTTCCAACAAACTTCCATTAAAACTTCATCATTTCCAACACTTTGTCAGAGGTAGTGAGATACCTCATCTTCAGGTATAATGTTGACGATATTCCGTAGAGCTCGGCCAACGTGGGTTTTCCAATTACGCAATTATTGATAGATTTGAAATCGCCACAAGAAATCAGATCTTAATTTTCTTCCTTGATTCCTTATTACCAAATGATACTAGCAACTTGAGGTAACTCAATGGTCTGGTGGTTGAACCATTGAAACCCTGAAAATCACTTCACGAGTACGGTAGCAAAATTTTCTCCTTTAACTCTAACACTTTGAACAAATAGGTGTACATGATGTTGCATGAGCTTCCCTGGCCTTTTAGTACTATAGGGACACTATGGTTAGCCGTTGTGGTTTGAACTAGAAATGGGATTTGATAATATGGCACCCAGTTAAGCATAGATTTGTTGTAAAATAGTATTGGAAGTCTCCTCTTTTTCTAAATGGAGTGTCCTCTCTATTCATTCTTAGGACATCATCTCTTTCAAATTTCTTTTAACTAAGTTGAAGCTAGTATATTCTGAATTCAGGAAGTCGTTGAAGATAACATTCGTGCATGGGAAATTAATTTACTATTGGTAGGACTCTTTTCATTATTTTAGCAATGACGGGGATATCCTCATAGGATGAGAGAACTTCTCTAGTGACTGACATCACCTCTTTAATGTTATCCCATTGGCTAAAGGTTTGACCAGATACCACAACTATGTCAGTCTTAGGTATCTTAGATGACCATGGAGATCTCATCCTTTATGGAAGTCTTTAACTGATTTGAATTGTTGTGGTTATCAATTCTCAAACCTATATGACTTATGAAGGGTATAATCAAAATGCATTTTTAAGTACTATCATGTATTAGCCTAACAAATTTGTCCCAACTCTAAACTATTTGTTAAGTTCTTCAAGCCTAAATTTCCAATGATACATTCATTAATCACTAAATGTATTTATGTTCGTTATGTTGTTAATGGACAAATTTAATTTCTCAGAATCATAGAAGTCAAAAGTTAAAGCTTATGTACTTAATGGTTTTATGAAGATAGATTATCCTTTGGCAAGATAAAACAGATCGACAATAGGAGGAAGTGCTAGTCAGATTACATGTTGAAGATAGATGTCTTGACGTAGACTTAGAAGTTGTCGAATTTTGTGGTTCATTAGTTTGGTGATATGGGTCATGTGGATGACACTAGTTGTTTAGGAAAATTGGTTTTGTAAATAGTAGTGTAGGACTCAATATTCAGGGTTGCTTATTTGTTTTTAGAAATCACATATAACAAACAATTCCTGATTTTATGTCAAAATTCATAAGTACGTCCTTACGATTCCTTGCAATTTTCTTTTCCCTTGTTTACTTTTCTTGGAATTTTCTTTTTTTATTTTATTTTATTTACTTTTATGTTCTTTACGATGCTTTTCTTTTCCATTTCTTTTTCTTTATTTTCCTGCAAATTTATTTACTGCAATTTATTTTGATGTCAATTATGTTCCATACGTTTTATTTATTTATTATTTTTTCCATTTGCATTTTATATATATCTCGACGAACAATCTCCTATGTTCGTCATTTAGGTTTGTTTCGTTTTAAACTTGAAAACCTTGCACTAATTTTCTACATTAAAGTTGTTTTTTTATAACTCAAAATGTGCATTGTACTACTTAGTGGGATTGGATTTCTATCAGGATTCACAACGTCATTCATCCAGAAGTTATCATATTTCATAACTTATAAAAATATTTTTTGATGTTTAAGCAGATTCCCTACAAACACTTAGTAACTATGCCCAGGTAAATGAATTGAATGTTTTTATCAAGTGGATGATATACAACAAGATCAAGGTTAATTGGCTTGCCTTCTTCGTTTTGACAGATAATGTATGCAAAGGGGAATCCAAATTCTAGTTTTTTATTTGCTTGTTTGATCGGATTGTTATTGTCTAACTAGGTCATCATGTGAAAAAGATGGGTTACCATATAGACTTTGAGGGTGCCAGGAAAAAGAAGTTTCATCAAGATGACAGTGACAAAGATGATGTAGATGCTCAGGTAGATCCTATTGATGTCGAGGATATTGAGCCTCTTAGGTTTTTCAGCATCTATAGGATATGCACTTAGCTTATCTATAGCAAATGGTAGATCTTTGGTTTTGAGGGGGAGCATCTTCTTTGTATTATTGAGAATCTTTCAATGAGTTTTGCTATCATAAAAAGAGAGAGTAGGCAATTTTTTTTCAATGTCCTCTTTCTGAAAAAAAAAACACCAAAATGCCCTCTTTCCAAATTAAAACACTAAAAATGTCTTATTTTTTTTTTAAATTTTTTTTTCTTACAAGTCGCCATTTGGAATGGCGACTTCCTTAAGGAAGGCCTACTCCCAAATGGCGCTTTCAACTGGTTTTCTTTTTTAAAAAAAAAAAATTCAATTTTTTTTCGTTAATTATATATATAATTTAATTATTTTAATTAATAAAAATACATAAAAATAAATAAATAGACATTTAAATTATGAGAAAAATTTAATAAATCCAAATGGACATTAATAAAATAATTTTTTTGTTAAAAAAATATTTTAATTTTATTGAATAACAAAAGTAATATATATATATATATAATATATATATATATAATTAATATAATCATAAAAATAGATAAATAAAAATTTTAAATTACGATAAAATTTTAGGAAATTCAAGTTTCGAAATGTCAATTTTTAAAAGGTTAGTTTTTTGTAAAAAAATAATCATTTCAATTTTTGTGAAATAACAAAATTAATATATATATATATATATATAATAATTAATATAATTTCATTAAAAATAGATAAATAGAAAATTTAAAATTACGATAAAATTTTTGCAACCCAAGTTCGAAATGTCATTTTTTTAAAGGTTAGTTTTTTGTAAAAAATAAATATTTCAATTTTTGTTGAAATAACCAAAATTTAATATATACTATATATATATATAATATATTATATATATATAATTAATATAAATTCATAAAATAGAGATAATATAAAATTTTAAATTATGATTAAATTTTTGCAAGCCCAAGTTCGAAATGTCATTTTTTTTAAAAGGTTAGTTTTTTGTAAAAATAATTATTTCAATTTTTGTTGAAATAACAAAAGTAATATATATATATATATATAATTCATAAAATAGATAAATAGAAATTTTAAAATTATGATAAATTTTTAGGAAACTCAAGTTCGAAATGTCATTTTTAAAAGGTTAGTTTTTTGTAAAAAATAATTATTTCAATTTTTTGTTGAAATAACAAAAAGTAATATATATATATAATATATATATATATATATATATTATAATAATAAATTCATAAAATAGATAAATAGAAATTTTAAATTATGATAAATTTTTTGCAAATAGAACTACACAAATAGAAATTAGGATAATTGACTAGACAAATAGAAATTAGGATAGCAAATTTAAATTACAATAAAACTACACAAATAGAAATTAGGATAATTGACTAGAGCTGGCTGTAACATTTGGACAATGTTTTCGAGTATGGCCAGTTAATCGACATAATCCACATTTTCTCGGTACTTTTTTCTTTAACGTCCATTCCAGTTCTAATACGGGTACTATTTGGACGACCTTTTTTATTTCTCCGCATTTGAGGATTGTGATACAATGTTTCACCTTCATATGTGGGGCCAATATCCTTCATTAGGTATAGGTGGAAACTCTTCTTTGTAGATGTTAAATACATTAACAACCTTGTACACGTCAGATATAAGCACTAAATAGTTTTGACGAGCATAAGAACAAGCAGCTATGGCATGTGAACAAGGAATATGTATAGCTTGAAATTTTCCACAATCACACCATTTTCTCTTTGAAGGTTGACTTCGAAATGACCAATTGGTCGCACCTCTCTTGGGTTTACTGTTTCATGCACCATGAAAGAATAATAATTTCGGTTGAATTGCATGACTTGGTGAGTATTAGATTTACCAACTTCACATTTAATCTTGTCCATGCAATCGTCTGTGTATACTCGACCAGAAGCTAATGATGCCTGATGTTGTTGTCCCCTTTCTGCATATAAAACTCCCAATCTATAGTATGTTGATTGTACCAAAGCAGTGATTGGGAGATTGCGTGTACCCTTGAGCACTGCGTTGATGGACTCGGAAACGTTTGTTGTCATGTGTCCCCATCGTCGACCTTGAGAAAAAGCCATAGTCCATTGTTCTGGGGGGATATTATCGATCCATCTTAAAGCCTCTGGATTTTCCATCTTGATTTCATTGCGGTAATACTTGAATGATGGCTCATTTAATTCATATCCTGTAAGAAATGATGTAAAAATTATCAAATATGATTATGTGATAAATGGAAAATATACTAAGAAGAATTAGATCATTACCCATACAAACGAGTTTTCTTTGAAGTCCTTTGTCCTTGAACTCTCTCATGAAATTTTGTGCAATGTGTCGGATGCAGTACACATGTGTTGACGGAGGATCATGTCAACCATTATTTGGATTATTATAGGCACTCTTAATGGATTTGTGCTTATCTGAAATCAAACAAATGTCGACTTGAGGTGTTACATACCTTCTTAGATTTTTCAAAAAGAAGCTCCAAGCACCCCCTGTCTCACCTTCCACAAGTGCATAAGCAATTGGAATTGTATTTTTGTTTCCATCTTGTGCAACAGCAAGCAAAGAGTCCCTTTGTACTTTCCGTACAACCAAGTTCCATCCACTGAGACAAATGGTTTACAAAATTTAAACCCGGATATGCACGGAGGGAAAGCCCAGAATAATCGTTTGAAAAGTTTTGACCCCTGCAATAGAGTATTATCAGGATATGCAACTGATACTTCCATTTCCACAATAGTTCCTGGAAGAAATTTTTGCATAGTCAACAACCACCTTGGAAGGTCATTGTAAGACTTTTCCCAGTTCCCATAAATCGTTTCGATAGCTTTGTTCTTTGCATCCATGCCTTTCTATAAGTGATTGTATAGTTGTATCGTTCCCGAATATGTGCAATGATCACCTTCACTTTAATTGATGGGTCAGCTTTCAAAAGAGACTTTATGCTTTCGCATATGATGTTAGAGTCGAGCTTGGTATGATCCTGTGACATAGAAGAATTTGCGCAATTGTGGGGCCCTTTCAAACGACCAATCACCCATTGGTTACTTTTTTGACTTAACGAAGCCCTGCATTTGAACAAGCATTGTGGATTGACACATTTAATTACATACCTGTATTGATCAAATTTCACAACACGGTAATTGAGGGAGTGTTTTATGTGATAATGCTTAATTACAAGTTGACAATCTGGTTTGCTATTAAACTTCATTCCAATCTCAAGAGATGCATCTAATGGAGGTGGTTCATTAGATGGCATATCAAATTCGGAGGATTGGTAAGTGTTATCCAAATTTTAGATTACACATATGGAATGGTGGATCGTATGTTAGCTCTAGATCGTCACCATTGTCGTTGTCACCTTCATCGTCCTCGTCTTCGTCAAAGTATGTTTCTTCTTCACTCTCTTCACTTATTTCTTGTTGATCAAAATCGGTCATATCACCTAGTGGAATATATGGTTCAAGTTGAGATGGTTCAGGTTCAGATGTTTCGGCATGGTCAAAGTATGGTTCGGGTTGGTATGAGTCGGGCTGGTAAGATTCATTATTTTGAAAAGAATAAGTGTTTTGTGTTTCAAAATGGTATTCAAGGTGAGGTGTGGTTGAGGATGATGGTTGACCAATATCGTATAATGGATTACCATCCTCAAATGTGACATATAACTCGATAGATCCGAGTTGCGGCCACTGTTTAATAACATCAAACATGAGTTCAACATCTTCGTCGTCTTCAACATTTAACAACTCATAATGAACTAGGCCTTGTCCAAATGAGATAGGGTGTCGAAAAATTATATTAGACACCTTTTGATTTTCTAACCTCAACTTTGCTTCAATTTTTTTCTTCAAGTAGGTAAGGTTGCATCCAAAATAAACTCGAATAGCTTTTTTTTCGTCGCTTTTGAAATATTTACCAATATCTTGTCTTTCACATATTTCACCATTGTAATAAATAAGAAAAACTATATTTTTTGGTGCCATTGATATGAAAATCAGATATTGGGATTGAGATGAAATGCAATTGAGATGAAAATCATATTTATAGACAACCAATTGTAATACATGCAATGCTGTAAAATACTTCCAACACTTGTCCAATCCCATTGAATCCTCTTGTGATAATTGAAAGCTTTTCCATTGTCATTCTGATTTGCCTATACGAGCCATGCATGCACACCTACAAATCGCCTTTCCCAAAGGCGACTTCATTAACATGCCTTTGATAAATCGCCTTTCCCAAAGGCGACTTCGTGACACACGCTGAAGCAAGTCGCCATTCACAAAGGCGACCTTGAAAAGCACTTGAGAAATCGCCTTTCCAAAAGGCGATTTAGGGAGAATCAGAATATGTTTCAGGCACGTTGGAACTTGCTTGTGTGCAGCATTATTTTCAGCCTAATTGTGTTCAGCCTTGCCTTGTGTTCAGCCTAGTTGTGTATTGTCAAATCTAATCCTTGCATGCATAATATTTTATTGGTCATTCAAATTATTGTTTTGATTATAAATAGGCTAAGGCCATGATCATATTTCTTCACTCTTCCACTCTTAACAACTTCAATTTTCTTTATATTTTCACTATTTCACTATTAGTATTTCTTCCTTGGTATTTATATTTCATCTAAATGGCATTGTTATGGAATGATGATAATCACAGATCAGCGCTACACCACATTAAAAATTTTGTAAGTAATACAATACTTTATTTTATATATTTTATACTCAGTTTTATTCTAAAATGTAGTTTTATTAGAATATCTTCTAAAATATTATTTTTATATATTTTATACACATTGCACCATATTTTTATATATTTTTAAAATATATTTTAATATCTTCAAATATATTTTTATTCTAATGTTTTTATTTTAATATATTTTTATTCAAATATCTCATATATTTTTATTCTAATATTTTTATTCTAATATATTTTTATTCAAGTATCTCATTCTAATATCTTCAAATATACTTTTATTATTTGCTTGTTACATGACTCATCTCAAAATTTAAGATCACTTAGCCATAAACACATTTCACCAAATTCTTTAATAATTCCATTGTTGAATGAAGTCGGGTTTGGTAACGTATCACAAATAGAAAGTTATAAAATAAATAATTCACTTGTTACAGCTTTAGTTGAAAGATGGAGACCTGAAACCCACACATTTCATCTTCCAACGGGTGAATGTACCATAACATTAGAAGATGTTGCGTTGCTTCTTGGCTTACGTGTTGGAGGTAAAGCTGTAACTGGATCAACTATGGTGTCATGGACAGATGATTTTTTAGATTTGTTAGGAGTCATGCCACCTGAATCACAAAAAAAATGGAATTTTATAAAATTAAAATGGCTGAGAGAAACATTTTCAATGTTAACTCCAGAATCATCTAATGAAGAAATAATTATACATTGTAGAGCATACATTTTACAATTTATTGGCGGCATATTAATGCCTGACAAATCCCACAACAGAGTACATATTATGTAGTTGCACTTGTTGAGAGATTTGCGAGAGACAGGAGAATATAGTTGGGGTTCAGCGTGCTTGGCCACACTTATAGAGAATTGTGTCGTGCATCTAAACCCGGTGTTATGTCGTTCGGCGGATGTTCACATCTACTTCAAACGTGGGCATGGTACCATATGCCGTTTCTTGCACCAATAAGTAATTTTGAGCCTCGTTTTCCATTCGCAAAAAGGTAAATATCAAAAAAAAGTTAAATATTATATTTATACAACTATCAATTGATTCACTAACATATTCAAATTTATTTTCATAGATATAGTGGAAAGGGTATGAAATTTGGGGACACACCTCGTTATCATACCGATGGATATCGATCAAAAATTGATCATATGACCGTTAACGATGTAATATATTAAAACATTACATTATTTCTATTATTTTATTTTTCTTATGCATATATATATTACTAACAAACTTATTATATACCAGTTTATTTGGAGGCCATATCTACATCTAACATACGATCATCCAGAAGATAATTGGCTATGGAATGCATCTACATATTTAATTTGTTTCTACATAATAGAAATGCATCAAACTAATAGAGTGAAACTACAATTTGGACTACCTCAAGAAATTCCACATCCTCCGAGGAACATGAAAAAGTATCATAAGGTAGATTTGCATAAACAAGTTGACTATAGTTGGGCATTATTCTACGAAAATGAGAACAAAGAGTGGAATGAACGCGAGAATCATATTCTTCATGGCCAACCTCTAAATGTTGAATTGAAACCAAGTTATGAATACATGGTTTGGTTTTGCAAAAATTCTAAACGATTTATTTCTGTAGAAAACCAATTGGTTGATCCTCGTGCCAATCCACCACAACCTCCACCACAATCTAGCCAACACTTTGTTCACCCTCAACCTCCACCGCAATCTAGTCAATTCTTTTTTCACCCCCAACCTCCACCACAATCTAGCCAACATTTTTTCCAAGAATCAATGCCCAACACAACACAACAAAATCAATATTATATACGAACACCTCCTGACACTCAACCGCCTCCTAATACTTTTACCCACACACCACATCCTCATACGTTTATCCACACACCACATCAATCTTACGGGTTCACGCCAGGGGAACAATTTAATTTTGACTGTCAACAACCACATCAAGAAGACAACCGTCGACTATCATTTGCATCAAGCGAAGAGGAATTGTTGTATAACACGTTCAATAGTCGTCATAATACACCTGAGTCCGCTACCCAGTTACTGAATAATATGTGTCAACAAAACTTTCAAATTCCAAGCTTTGGGAATGCATATACTCCGTTGAATCAAATATCTAACTGGACTCAAGGTGGAAGTAGTTCTTCTGCAGCACTTCCACCTAAACATCCTCCACAGCAAGAAGACGAAGATCAAGAAGAAGAAGAACAACAACAAGAAACTCGTGATGTACCAAGACGTCGTCAAAATCCCGTACGTGTGAGAAAACCTCGACAATGTGGTACTGGAGGCCACCTTCGACATTAATTATCGTAATTTTTGTAAAATTTGTGATGTTTTTTATGAATTTGTGATTTTTTTTTTATGAATTACCGTTCTTTTGTAAAATTTATGATGTTATTTAATTAAATTATGTAATTTAAAGTTTTATCGTAATTTAAATTTTCTATTTATGTATTTTTAATGTATTTTATGAATTATAATAATTTTAATGTTATATATATATATATATATATATTATTTAATTAAATTTTATTTTTTACAAAAAACTAACCTTTAAAAAAATGACATTTCGAACTTGGGTTTGCAAAAATTTAATCATAATTTAAAATTTCTATTATCTATTTTTATGAATTATATTAATTATATATATATATTAATTTTGTTTATTTCAACAAAAATTGAAATAATTATTTTTTACAAAAAACTAACCTTTTAAAAATTGACATTTCGAACTTGAATTTCCTAAAATTTTATCGTAATTTAAAATTTTTATTTATCTATTTTTATGAATTATATTAATTATATATATATATATATATATATATATTACTTTTGTTATTTCAATAAAAATTAAAATATTTTTTAACAAAAAAATTATTTTATAAATGTCCTTTTGGATTTATTAAATTTTTTTTCATAATTTAAATGTCTATTTATTTATTTTTTATGTATTTTTATTAATTAAAATAATTAAATTATATATATAAATTAACGAAAAAAAATTGAAATTTTTTTTAAAAAAAAAAAAAATCAGTTGGATGTCGAGAGAGTATGTGAGTGTATGTTCCCTAGGATAGTTTCTCTCGAGTGATGTCAAAAATTATATTTCTATTAGATGATGTAAATATAGGTCTCTCTCAATAATCATCAATATTGTAGGATATGAGAAAATTAATATTGTATACCTGAATTAAAACCAATGTCATTTTAATCTTTTAAAATGTTGGGTTTCAAATCACAATTTTCACATATTTTTACTATGCGATTCAAATCAAGCTTAAGTTGATTCGAATTTAGTGGTTTTCAAGATGTATCAAAGATAGAAGACATTTGATTCAGATGCAGTTTGAAATCAATAGGGATCGAGACATTTATGATTGTTGTAATCAACATTAATTCATTCGATTATATTGAAAATGGAATAAACTGTATCCCACATTGTGAGGGGACTGGAGTAGGCAACAAGCAAGGTAAATGTGGATGAACTAGTATAAAAATATGGTGTCATTTCTCTATTCCTTAATCTATTTAATTTCGGTAATTGTTAATTTTGTTTTGTGTATATTTGATTAGAAGTTTTCTATTCTTGATGAGTTTTCTATATGACTGATAATTCAACATTTTAATATAGAAATTTGATTTATAAAGGTGTAGAAAATCAAAACTTCATTGGATCCAAATTTGTTTGTGTACACATGAATATAAATTATGTTTTTGTGTTAAATTTGGATTTGACAATAAATATGATTTTTAGGTAGGTATTTTTAATTATAAGGTAAAAGTCATAACTTTGAAATCGTGCATATTTTATATTGAGTTGTTGATTTAAATTGCATTATTTTTTGTTAGTGATTTGGTTATTTTAAAAATTGGTTTGTGATAGTTCTATCCAAAGTATATACCAATTGTATGTGATTGATTTGCATCCAAGTAAATACTTACCTAATTGAATTAAGGTTCAATTAATGAATTAAGTACTTTGTTGTTTCATTTTTGCTCTCTCTCTCTAATCAAAAAGGTACACAATTCTTGATCGTTCTTATTATAGAAATAATCCATGAATCTCTCTAATATATATTTATACGGGTTTAGATACATTAATAACTTAAAAAAGTTAATCAATAATACTTCTATTCTCAAGGTTGCTATAACAATGAACACAACAATACAATAGTAAGACTACATAAAAATCAATATCAACAACAATCAACAATAAGGAAGAAAAGCAAAAATATCAAGAATAAACCTTTAGCACTCATTTTTCAAAATTATCAACAACACATCAATTTAGCATAAAAGACGTAACTAATATATCATTCTTAGATGGTCAAAATCAGTTTTAAAAGAGAATTAATCATCAAATCTCTAATTTTTCCTAACATGCAACAAGACAAAACAACAAGTTTGAATTCATTTCTATTAATCATGTAACTAAATAGAAACTATGCACAACTTAGAGAGGTTTTAAGTTGGAGTTTTCTATGTTACCTTTTGATATATTTCTCAAATTAGAAGACGATGAACTCCAAACAAACTTGGCTCCAAGATTCCTCATGGTGTAAACCTTAATCCTTTTACTCTCTTCCTCATTTGTAACTTCATTCTCCTCTTTCTAATGGTTTTCCTTGCTCTACATATTTCTTCCTACCTCTAATCAAATGTTGATGTGGGAATCATCTATGGTGGGAGTTGGTGTGGAGGACTTAGGAAAGACATACCATGCATGGTTAGATGATGTATTTCTCTCTTTCTCTTTCCCTCTTCATCTCTCTCGTATCCATTTTTTTCTCTCTTTCTTTATTTTTTATTTTTATTTAATTGCAGTTTAATTTCTTTATTTTTACCAATTCACAAAATTATATTTCAAAAGTTGACAGTTTTGATATTTCTTTCATATTTTTTTAACTAAAATTAATTGTTTTAAATATTTTTAATAACATGATATACAATATCATGATGTTAAATAATGTAGAACTATCTAGATGAATTAATTATATTTATAATATTAATTAAATTATAAAAATAAATAATTTTATAAGTTGATACTGAAGTTTTTAGAGGATATTGTAACAATTTTATGGGTATTAATCATTTAACATCGTCGTATTATATGTCATGGTTTTTAAAATATGTCACATTTTTATTTTTTAGTTAAAAAATATAAAAGATTATCTAAAATTGTTGAATTTTAAAATAGAGATACCAATTTTGTAAATTAATAAAAATTGAGACACTAAGACTGCAATTAAATTTTTTTTTTCTTTCTTTTTTTTACAATAATGGGTTTGATGAGGGGAATGGGTCTTATGCATGTGTTTTTGTTTTTATTGATGGGAATTGGGATTTGTTTTATGTGGAAGGGAGTTGGTGTATGTGTGGGACCGTGTGGTTTAGAAGGGATATAATTTAGGAGAGTTTTACTCTAATGTCCTCATTCAAGTGTGGCAATCTCTCACGAGTCACACTACTCTCAATATTGGACTACTTTTCAAATTGAGGTTGGGGGTGTCGTCTTAGTTTATTTTCTAATTCTCGTAGACTAACTAACAATGATTTATGATTAAATAAACTATAAAAAATAAATATAAATATTTAGATTTTAATGATAGGAAATTAATAATAATTTGATCATAAAATATTTGGGTTGTTACACTAAACTGTTTGAAAATTTATAAATAAGGGATTAGATTAAAAACATTGTAATCAGATCTTTGAACTATTTTATTTTTTATAATTAAATCGTTCCCATAAAATAATGTTAGTCAATCTTTAGCGAAGGCTGATACAACATGTAATACGATATATAAATAGGTCTTTGAACTAATTTGCAGTTTGTGAACAAACTAATTAAAACATATGGAAGCCGATTTATAATATATATATATATATATATATATATATATATATATATATATATATATATATAACTTTGTAATATTAATTTTATTTATTATAGTTTTATATTAATAATGACATATAAAAATAAAAAAATTAATTTAAAAATAGTTTAAAAATTCAACGTTACAACTAAATCAAAATATTACTGTTAACAAACCATATTAAGTAAACCATTATTTTATTAGATATAATAAAATGTAATTATTTAAAATGAAATCATTAATTTTAAGAAATTGCATACAGATAATACATAATATGAATAGAAAAGTGATAAATAGGATGGTTGTTATTATATACAATATTTCACACGTCCAAAAATTGTTAACCTACTTAGAAAACTAGCTAATTTTTATACATGAGAAATATATGATCATTGTTCTCGTGTATAATATTTCAGTCATTCAAAATCAATTAAGGTGATTAGCAAAACTAGCTTATATAAAGATCAAGGCTGAAATGTAAGCAAATATATCTTGTACAAAATGATTTTTTGTAGAATCATATAATTGAAATTCATTTTGTGATTAACGTTAAATATATGTATGGGCACGCATACTGAAACAACTTAAGCAGTGATTTGTATTATATAAAGATCACGAGTGCCATTTTCTAAAAATTAATTAAATTATTATAACTATGAAAATAAATATATAAATTTTAAAATAATTATATTATATTATATACACTACAATAAATATTTAAATAATCTGATTTGTTGACATTTATAATTTGGTTTAGTTGTGACTTTAATTTTCAATTTATTTTCTATTTTAAAGTTATATTTATAATAAAAATGATAATAATAAATTATATATATATATATATTAATAATAAATCAACTTTCATATGTTTATCTTTAAAAAAAAACGTTCATATCTTTAAATTAAGGGACCTATTTACACACTACGTACAAATTAGTTTAAGAACCTATTTATATAATATATGCTGTATTGACTAACTATTGACTAATATATCTTTAATAGAAAACCTAATTTAAAATATAAAATAGTTGAAGGACCTAATTACAATTTTTTTTAGTTAGGACCTATATAAAAATTCTAAATAGTTCAAAGATTTGTAGATTAATTAAACCTTTTATTATATATTTATTTAGTCTTTATATAATTTGTGTTTTAACCTCTTTTGTTAAGTCAACTCGTGTGAGAGATTTTAATTTTTAAATGTTTTTTTCCAAATATATTTAGGACATTATAAACATTCTCTCATAAAAATTTAAATTTTTTTAATAAGGATTAAATTCATTGTAAAAATTTCAAGCCCCCGTAGCTCAAGAAATAATAGATAGAGTGTGCCACCATTCAATTATTCAATTATTGGTTGCTTTGTTGAATGATAATTCCAATTTCATTTACATCACAAATTAAACTAATTTTTAATTTTGGTAGCTTACTCTCATATCTTGTTAAATAATTTTTTTTAATAATTCTATAGCATAACTTGTATTTTAGAATGTGTTCTTTCACCTTGTTTTGGAAACAAGCGATTATGAATTACATAGTGTGAGCGATTATGATTTATATTTAAACCCTAATTCACACTATAATTTCATATTATTTTTTTTTTTGTGTCGAACCAAAATCTTCTATGGTATTTAATATAAGTTAGTAAATGATCCTTAGTTCGTACTATGACATATGAAATTTCTTTTAGTTAAAAATACTAAAGATCGAGGTAAAATATAACATAAACTATTTATAAAATTTATAAAATAATTTTAAAAATATGAGAGATAGTTGATTTGAACTGTCCACTTTTAATTGGTACCATGTTATTACGAGTAATTTCTATAATTAAGTTATGTGTGTAATATCTAAATTATTATCATAAATACAATACATCAATAACTAATAAATATAATATAATTAAGTGAAAAGGTAAAGATAATTTAATGTTCAAATGCAACAGTTATTTAGTTATTTTGAAACACAAGAAATAGTACTGAAAAATATATGTTTTTTTATGTCATTATACATTTATTAATTAAGTATTTTTATTTTAACTTTAAATTTTTTCAAATATATTTTTAACTAACTGTTTTTTGCTAGATTTTTTTTATACCTTATTATCTATAAATTGTTGTAAAAAACAACGCATCTTATTAATTTTCAATCTTGTCAAAAGTAATAATAATATTTTCAAAAGAAAAACATTCAGAATGGAACTTATATTCAAGCTACTTTCACGTTGTTTAATTTTGTCTACATTACCAAAATTTACACAAGAATATTAATTACATTGTCTTATAAGTAGTGTTTTGTCGGTTGTTATAAGTACATCAAAATGTATTCTATTCAAAGTTCGAGATTTTTTATTTCTCCAATTTTAAAGTATGTTAATTTAACGATTAAACTTCTTGACTAAAAGATTAATAATTAGATTAGCTGTTTAAGAAAAAATTGTCCAAGACCAAAAACCCACTTGCTTTTATGTATGAATATCAAATTCAAAGTACTTTCTGAAAATTCAATTCAAAATTTTGAACAAAATATATTTAATAGTGATCCATCATAATTGGTTGAAAAATAACAAAATCCACACACGTGTTCAACTTGCTGTCCACTTACGGCAATGCTAATAATGTCAATAATTGTCTTATTTTGATACATACACATAGGGTCAAATCTAACTTCTCTTAACTTTGATTTGACTCGTTAAGAATTTATTCATTAAATTCAAAATTCAATTCTTTAAGAATTTTTTTAGATTAAAATTGGACTCGGAAAAATGTAGTTGGAAAAACCACAAAATAAAGTTTACATTTCAAAAGAGAAAATTATAACCCCAATCATACAAAAATAGTAAAACATAGAAATGAAATTGTTAATCGTTAAATAATAAAAGACTTTAACCAAAACAAACGACACCAATAATTGAAGTCAAATTAAATCTCCTAATGTATTATCTTATATTATTTATTTAAAGTATAATGTATAATTTTATAGTCTAATAATTCAAATAGCTACGACGACACTCGTTACGAAAGTCAAAATAGCAACATATTATTACAAAATTTAGGATATTATAATAAAACATCACAAATTATCATATTTGGAGTAAAGCTATAATCATCTCAAAAGTATAGTGAATCTCCAAAGATAATACATATATCGGTATCTCACTTCTAATTTGTGAAGAACATCAAATAAGAAGGATGAGATAAAATCTCATTGGATTTAAAAAAAAGGAGAGATAGTTAGACAATTTTGCTTTGAAAGAATATCAATAATAAAAAAAACACAAATTCCTTTTAAGGAAATAATCTGTTGGGTTTTGGGCTCCCTTCCTATGTGGAGAAAGGCTCAATATGTGCAAGCCTATGTGTCTCACTTAACCAAGTGGAGAGATGTCAGATTAGTGGGAGAGAGAGAGCTGAATTCAGAGAGTGAGGCAAAGAGAAAAGTGAGAGAGGAAGAGCAAAACTCATTTTCGCATAAAACAGAGCAACTGAACTAGATTCGTAATTTCTCCTTCGTTCACCGTCTGATCAGGCTGCAATTTGGACAGCAGGTTCATGACTCATGGTACTACAATCTGACCGGTTGGATCGTCGATCAGAGGTCTGAGGCGGGAGAAATTGAGCTCGGACAGTAGCAGTTTTTCCTGGTTTTTCTGCTGAACTTTGTTCTCAATTTCATGCTTGTTTTCTCATTGTTTTGGCTGATTGTTGTGCTGGTTACCTTGCTGTTTTTTGGCTGTTTACTGAGCATGAATTTATGCCATATTTGAAACTCTCTTACCCATATTTTGATCATAGTGGAGCTCTATTACTGGCTTGGTTCCGTGGTTGTTTCTTCTCACATTGAGAAGGTTTTTCCACGTTAAAAATTATTGTGTCCTTTGTGGTAGTGATTTTAGTTGCTGTGATTATTTGTTGTTGCTCCTCACAGATTCTTGCAAGTTTGGGAAATTGATTAGCCGGTGCATATTGCTCTGTTAGAGTTGTTATTGTTATTTGTTGTTGAATTTCCCATCAGAGTGGCATTAGAGCTCTTTGGTTAAGGGGCTGTTTGACTTGTTTGAATGATGGAGGAAAATACAAATAGAATGATTTGTTTGAATGGCACTAATTATCACTTATGGAAGGGAAAAATGAAGGATATGTTATTTGTGAAGAATTTGCATCTTCCTGTGTTTGCTAGTGAGAAGCCAGAATCCAAGACTGATGAGGATTGGAGTTTTGAACATCAGCAGGTTTGTGGTTTTATTTGGCAATATGTAGAAGACAATATTTATAATCACATTGCTAATGAGGAACATGCAAGATCCTTGTGGAAGAAGATTGAATCTTTGTATGCTTCTAAATCAGGGAATAATAAGTTGTATTTATTGAACTCCTTGATGAATTTGAGGTACAAGGAGGGGACTTCTATTTCAGATCACTTAAATGATTTTCAAGGGCTCCTAGATCAATTGTCAGGTTTGGGTATCAAATTTGATGATGAAGTGTTGGGACTATGGCTACTGAATACTCTACCAGATTCTTGGGAAACTTTTCGGGTTTCAATTACAAACTCAACTTCTGATGGTGTTTTTTATTTGCAAAGTGTAAAGGGAAGTGTTCTTAATGAGGAGATGAGAAGGAAGGCACAAGGTACTTCATCTCATTCCGAGGTACTTGCCACTGAGAATAGGGGCCGAAGTCAAAGAAAGGAACCGAAAGGGAACATACAGAATAGCAGAAGTGCGAGTAGAGAGAACAACAGAAGTAAGTCCAAGTCTAGATACAAGAATGTGGAGTGCAATTATTGTCACAAAATGGGGCACATACAGAGGAACTGCTTCATATGGAAAAGGGAGAGCAAAAACAATAACAGTAAGCAAAGAGATAAGAATCATGATGATGATGACCGTGTTACTACTGCTACTTGTGATGATCTGATTATTCTCCGTGACTATGACTCAGTCAATCTTGTATCAGATGAGAGCATGTGGATTATTGATAGTGGTGTTACACTGCATGTTACACCAAGGAAGGAGTTATTCACTTCTTACACCTCTAGTGACTTTGGAGTGTTGAAGATGGGTAATGATGGTGTGTCCAAGGTAGTTGGTATTGGTGATGTTTGTTTGCAGACCAACATGGGAGTGCAGTTGTTGATTAGAGGAGTCAAACATGCTCCAGATGTTCGCTTTAATTTGATCTCTGTGCAGATGCTTGATGATGGTGGTTATGATAATCACTTTGGTTCAGGAAAATGGAAACTCACCAGAGGTAACTTAGTTGTGGCTAGAGGGAGAGAAAATTAATAAACTGTATTGGACTAAAGCATTGGTTGCTAAAGACAGTGTGAATGCCATGGATATGGAGGCTTCTTTGTGGCACCACAGGCTTAGTCATATCAGTGAAAAGGGGCTGAATTGTTTAGCTAAAAAGGATGTACTTCCGGAATTAAAGAGTGCAGAGTTGGAGAAATGTTCTCATTGCATGACTGATAAGCAGACTAGAGTATCCTTCAAGAAACATCCTCCCTCAAGGAAGTCAGAGTTGCTTGAATTGGTCCATTCTGATGTTTATGGTCCGTTGAAGGTAAAGTCATTTAGTGGTGCACTTTACTTTGTTACTTTTATTGATGATTGTTCCAAGAAGCTTTGGGTCTATGCTTTGAAGACAAAAGACCAAGTTCTGGAGAAATTCAAATAGTTCCATGTTATGGTGGAGAGACAGTCAGGCAAGAAGTTGAAATGCATTCGTACTGACAATGGTGGTGAGTATTGTGGACCATTTGATGTTTATTGCAAGCAGCACGGTATCAGACATGAAAAGACTCCTCCTAAAACTCCTCGGCTGAATGGTTTAGCAGAGAGAATGAACAGGACATTGATTGAAGAGTTAGGTGTATGCTTTCTGAAGCAAAGTTGCCTAAGCATTTTTGGGGTGAAGCATTGTACACGGCAGTGCATGTTATTAATTTGAGTCCTACAGTTGCTTTGAATGCTGAGGTGCCAGACAAGATTTGGTTTGGCAAGAATGTTAGGTATGATCATTTGCGTGTCTTCGGTTGCAAAGCATATGTGCATGTTCCAAAGGATGAGAGGTCCAAGTTGGATGCGAAGACAAGACAATGCATCTTTATCGGTTATGGTCAGGATGGATTTGGCTACAAGCTGTATGATCCAGTTGAGAAGAAAGCCGTTAGAAGTCGTGATGTGAAGTTCATGGAAGACCAAACCATTGAAGACATTGATAAGATGGAGAAGACTACACCTGAGATTGATAATGGTTTGTTTGATGTTGATCCAGTTCGGATGCCTATACATGATCTGGATACTGCTGAAAATAATGTTCAGAATGATGAGCAACATGGTGATGTTGGTGATCAGCAGCTTGAAGATGATTTTGATGTTCCTAATAATGATGCTGAAGAAGAACATGAGATGTCACAAGATGAGGATCTTTGTGATGCTCCTGAACCACCTCAAGCTCAAGTTTGGAGGTCTACTAGGCAAAGGAAACCATCCACCAGGTATCCTTATGATGGCTATGTTACCTTGACTGATGGAGGCGAACTTGAATGTTATGATGAAGCCATGGAGAGTGATGAAAAGAAGAAGTGGCTGATGCTATGCAAGATGAAATGAAGTCTTTGCATGATAATCACACTTTTGATTTGGTGAAACTACCTAAGGGAAAAAAGGCTATGGAAAATAGGTGGATCTTCAGAGTGAAGCAAGAAATCAATTCTACATCTCCAAGATATAAAGCCAGATTGGTTGTGAAAGGTTCCAGACAGAGAAAGGGTGTTGATTTCAATGAGATTTTTCTCCTGTGGTGAAGATGTCATTCATTAGAACTGTGTTGAGTTTGGATGCTACTCTTGATTTGGAGGTAGAGCAAATGGATGTAAAAACTGCTTTCCTTCATGGTGATTTGGAGGAACAGATTTACATGAAGCAACCTGATGGTTTTCTTGTTAAAGGCAAGGAAGACTATGTGTGTAGGCTCAGAAAGAGTCTATATTGTTTGAAACAGGCCCGCATCAGTGGTACAAGAAGTTTGAGTCAGTTATGTGTGAGTAAGGCTACAAGAAGACTACTTCTGATCACTGTGTCTTTGTTAAAAAGTTTGCTGATGATGATTTCATTATCCTGTTATTGTATGTTGATGACATGCTTATTGTTGGGAAAAATATTTCCATGATTGACAGGATGAAGAAGCAATTGGGCGAGTCATTTGCCATGAAAGACATGGGAGCTGCTAAGCAGATTCTTGGTATAAGAATCATGCGTGACAGGAACAAGAAGAAACTTTGGCTGTCACAAGAACACTATGTTGAAAGAGTGTTACAGAGGTTCTAGATGGAAAATGTCAAGGCTGTAAGTACTCCTCTTGCTACTCATTTTAAATTGAGTACTAGTCAGAGTCCTCCGAATGAAGCTGAAAAATCAGATATGCAACAAGTTCCTTATGCATCTGCTGTGGGTAGTTTAATGTATGCATGGTGTGTACAAGGCCTGATATTGCACATGCTGTTGGTACAGTTAGTAGATTTCTGTCTAATCCAGGTAGAGAGCATTGGAATGCTGTGAAATGGATTTTGAGGTATCTTCGTGGTACTACAAGTTTGAGGCTTTGTTTTGGAGGTGATAAGCCTACTCTTGTGGGATATACTGATTCTGATATGGCTGGAGACATTGATTCCAGAAAGTCTACTTCAGGCTACTTGATTAAGTTTGCAGGGGGAGCTGTGGCATGACAATCCAGATTGCAGAGATGTGTTGCATTGTCCACTACTGAGGCAGAGTTCATTGCCATTACAGAAGCATGCAAGGAATTGTTATGGTTGAAGAAATTCTTGCAGGAGCTTGGTTTTGTTCAAGATAAGTACTTGCTATTTTGTGATAGTCAAGGTGCAATTCATCTTGGTAAGAATTCAACCTTTCATTCTAGGTCCAAGCACATTGATGTTAGGTATCATTGGATACGTGATGCTTTGGATGCTGGGTTGTTGGAATTGGCCAAGGTTCATACAGATGATAATGGTGCTGATATGATGACCAAGGCATTACCGAGAAACAAGTTTGAAACTTGTTGTGAGATCGCCGGTTTGGCGGTCACCTCCACATAGTTGTGAGGGGGAGATATGTTGGGTTTTGGGCTCCCTTCCTATGTGGAGAAAGGCCCAATATGTACAAGCCCATGTGTCTCACTTAACCAAGTGGAGAGAGGTCAGATTAGTGGGAGAGAGAGAGCTGAATTCAGAGAGTGAGGCAAAGAGAAAAGTGAGAGAGGAAGAGCAAAACCATTTTCGCATAAAACATAGCAGCTGTACTAGATTCACGGTTTCTCTTTCGTTCACCGTCAGATCGGGCTGAAATTTAGACAGCAGGTTCGTGACTCATGGTACTTCAATCGGACCGGTTGGATCGTCGATCAGAGGTCTGAGGCGGGAGAAATTGAGCTCGGACAGTAGCAGTTTTTCCTGGTTTTTCTGCTGAACTTTGTTCTCAATTTCATGCTTGTTTTCTCATTGTTTTGGCTGATTGTTGTGCTGGTTATCTTGCTGTTTTTTGGCTGGTTACTAAGCACGAATTTGTGCCATATTTGAAACTCTCTTGTACCCATATTTATATCATAGTGGAGCTCTATTACTGGCTTGGTTCCGTGGTTGTTTACTTCTCACATTGAGAAGGTTTTTCCACGTTAAAAATTATTGTATCCTTTGTGGTAGTGATTTTAGTTGCTGTGATTATTTGTTGTTGCTCCTCACAGATTCTTGCAAGTTTGAGAAATTAATTATCCGCTGCATATTGCTCTGTTAGAGTTGTTATTGTTATTTGTTGTTGAATTTCCCATCATAATCTATATAGCAAAATATTGTAAGGATGATTTTAAAGCAAGTTAAATATTTGTCACTCAAGGAGAGTTGTTAGTAAAATTAAAGTTCAAATTAGTGATAATAAACCTATAATTATTTTTTAAATTTGTTGTTATTTATTTATTTATATTTATTTATTATTATTTAAGTTTTAGTTAATTTTTTATAAACTAAATTTAGAAAAATTAAATCGTGAAAGCAAGTTAGTGCTTGATTCACACGTCCACAAATTTTTGTTTTTCTTGTTTTTATTTTTGTTTTCAAACTACTAACAACACGTTGGTGGTGTACATTATAACAAAAATATGTATAAGTATATCATCTGATGAACATTCCTGGTCCGATTTTATGAAATCTATATTGAATACGTCAGATCAAATTCCAAGTTGGTCGATCCATCCTCACTATTTTTCTATTAGTTACAGTTACCAAAGTTTGATGCATTTCTCAACTTTCTTTTTCCCCCTCTTCTATTCTGCTCGACTTATTTCCGAGCCACTTGTCTCCTTTCTTTCTGTCCTTTCGATATTTATGAGCAATTTTTGTACTGTTGTCCTTCGATTTTTCGAGCAGTTATTATGTCATAGCCATTTCGATTTTTAGAGCGGTTGTTATGTCATAGTCCCTTTGATTTTTAGAGCCGTTGTTATGCCATAATTTCGTCGATTTTTTAGTGGTCCTAACACCACTATGAGCGGTTTGTGTGCCGTAGTCTTTTATAGTGGTTTGTGTGTTGTAGTATTTTAGAGTGATTTTTTGTGTGTTGTAGTCCTTTTGATTTATGAGTGGTCATAGTACCATATTGCGAGTGACCTTAATCGTCATATTGAGAGTGGCTTTAACCGTCATATTGAGGGTGTAATTCTCGAACAGTTTTAAATGGTGTAATGGAACTCCGATATAGTGAATTTGGATTGTTTTATCTTGAAGACTTCGTGGTTCATAGTCTGTCTTGTACAATTTGGGCAGTGCCACGAAACGTCTTAAAAAGAGCGACCTAGTCCGCGACTCAATCCAGTAATATCTTCGATGACATAAATTGATTTTGAAACAATTTTAAATATTCAAAAGCAACAATTTTAAGATGTTTCTTTCTGCATTGTCAACCAAAGAGATTTCCGGATTTTGTTGTGTTGCCTCTAATTCAATAAAATGTTTCAATTTGAAACAAACATAAAAGGATAAGAATGCTGAAGAATTAACCCAATGGACTTGTTGATGATCTTTTTGACTAATACAGTTCCAACAATAATGCTAAAGATGTTTGGGATGCTCTAAAGAAGTAATTGAATATCGAGAAGTTGGAATAAAAGTATGTGTGAGCCGCTACCTAGAGTATCAGATGACCAATGACAAATCCGTGGAGGCTCACTCCTGTAAAATTCAGAAGATAACTAATTGTCGCGGCCTAAAATTTTGAGTGTTTCTCGAATTCAATGGAGTCGCCACCAAAATTTATTTAAAATAGGGAAAATATTGGGAAACCCTTAAATAGTAAAAAATAAAAAGATGTGGTCTTTGAAACCAAATTTTGAGTTCGGGAGTCGATTATGCGTAGGGAAGGTATTAGCACCCTACGACATCCGTTAAATACGTTACCTATAATTAATTGTGCAAAATTAATATTAACTTAAGTATATTTATTTTTCTTTATTATTAAATATAAATAACAATTATTACTATATTTAAAATATGATTTTGAAATAAATATGTACTTAACAAATAAAGGACAAAAAATGAAATTTTTATTTATGTGCTTGACAAGAATGTAATCTTGCTCCTACGTATCTCCCGGTGCGATGAAGAAATCAAAGCTACGTAGTTCTTGGTTAAAAAACAAACGGATGTGTTGAGTGTGTTTTAAAGAAAATTTGTTTTGTGATAAAAAAATATTTTGACAAAATAGAAAAATAAAAGAGTTTGATTTGAATAGATATATTAAAATACGAGTTTTAAGACGATCAAGTTGTACAACTCGTGTCTCAAAACTCAAGGAATAAAGAAGATGTCACATCTAATTTAATCCTCTAAAAAAATATTTTATTATTCTCGATTTTTAGATTGAGTTTCAAAACCACCAAGTAGTACAACTTGTGTTTTAACACTCAGAGATAAAAAAGAGTTACATCTAATAAATAGGTCGATTTTAGATTAGTTCATTAAAATAAATAAATGAATGAATAAATAATATAATAAAATAAATAAAATAAAATAAATAAGTTAAATAAAAAGAGTTTTAGAACTATCAAGTTGTACCACTTGTATCCTAACAACTCAAAGATTAAAAAGATGTCACATCTAATTAATCTTTAACATAATATTTATTTGTATTTTTATGATGAAATTGATATTTAATTATGAAGAAAATTAAACCTTTTTTTTTAAATAAAAAAGTAAAATGAATAGATTTAAATGGATTGAGATTAGTAAAATTTAAATGAGTTGAGATTAGTAAAATTTAAATGGGTTGAGATTAGTAAAATAAAAATGAGTTGAGACTATTAAAATTTAAATGAGTTGAGATTAGTAAAATAAAAATGGGTTGAGATTAGTAAAATAAAAATGAGTTGAGATTATTAAAATTTAAATGAGTTGAGATTAGTAAAATAAAAATGGTTTGAGATTAGTAAAATAAAAATGAGTTGAGATTAGTAAAATTTAAATGGGTTGAGATTAGTAAAATAAAAATGGGTTGAGATTAGTAAAATAAAAATTGGTTGAGATTAGTAAAATAAAAAGAATGGATTTAAATGGACTGAGTTACATATGGGCTTAGATTAAAATGAATAGTAGTAAGGAGTCCCAAGTTGTTACTAAAAACTCATTCTAATTTATTTTCTTTTTCCTTCTTTGTAAGTGTATTTTTTTAGTAGAGTTAATCTCAGCTCTCCCCTTTTTGAAATTGATAAGGTGCTTTTATAGAGTTTTTTTTTTTTATATGTTTAGTTGTTTTCTGGTCTGTGCAATTGTTTTGAGTTTGAGCTTTCTAAAACCTTGTTTGATGTTTTAATTTCTTTGCTCATAACCTGCATTTTCCTGCACCTCTGATGTCTTCATAGTTTTAGCTTATTTGTTTTGATCTGTTGATTTGCTGAGCTTTTATTTGTCTTTTAGTTTATTTTTTAAACTCAAAATTTTGTCTTTTTGTTCTGCACAATGTGTACCAAGACTGATTTAAAAAATTATGTTTTTATGTTTTCTCAAATTAGTTAAAACAGGAACAGATGTACCAATAAGCATGGCTTGTGCATCAATGGCAGTCATCATCAACATAGCAGGGTTTGACAGTGAACAAAGTCAACATAGCATGGCTTGATCTGATTTAAATTTTATTGTAATTTATTTTTGCCTTTATTTAGTTTGTAATTTGATTTGGTTTTATGATAGCGTTTCAGCAAGTGTACTGAATCATTGCAAGTAATAATAAAACGGTAGTACCGAGTGTCGAACTCAAGGATTGCGTTTTACTATTGAATTATATTTGATTACTAGAATTGAACAAAAAGGTTCCCAAGTTGATTGAAATAATGTTTGAAATTAACAACAATAATAAAATTGATCTTTTATAATGAGAAAAAAGTCAGGGATGAGTTTCACTTTGAATCCAACCTTAGTGTCTAATTTGATCCTAGTTACTGAATTCCTTTATTGAATTATTACCGAATTCTCTTTATTATTCTTGCCCTAATGTCTTAGTGACAGAACCTTTAATTCCAAAGTAACCCCTAATTCCTTAGTGGATTTAAGATTAGAATTAAGCATTACCGTATAGAAATTCTCTTGTAAATTATTGCTTTGCAACTAATTGTTGGACTTTAGTCCTCTTAATCCTAGTTTTGACATAATTAACAAACATACAATGTTCATACATCATATGATAAATCTAATATTTTAATTGAGCAAGATTTCAGGAACAACAATCCAATCCTACACACTTGACACAAATTGCTTGGAGCACAAGAAATCAACAAAAGTTGAATTTTGACTGAGTAAATCGATTGGGAAATCGATTTCATAACAAGGGTGTAAGGAAACATATCTGTTTATGATTGTATAATCGATTGGGCAAATCGACTGACACAATTAGAAATGAAAACTGCACAAGTCAGTGGCACCCTGTTTTACAGGTTAATCGATTGACAAATCGATTGTACACTTCATAAAGTAAACCTGATTGAAACAAATCGATTGGGAAATCGATTGTATAAGTCACAGTGACACTCCAGTTTTTGAGGGTAATCGACTGGCAAATCGATTGCTTAAGTACTATTTGCAAAATAACTTCACCTGTGACAAACACAATCGATTGGACAATCTATTGTGTGAATTTCAATCATGTTAAGTTTGGTTGCAATCGATTGGGAAATCGATTGAACTAAACATCTGGTAAGAACTTTTCAGGCAAATACACACAAAATCGATTGGCACGTCGATTAACATCAAAATAGCTGAGTCACTGACTTGAACACAATCGATTGGCAAATCGATTGAAAGAACTTTTTGAAATCACAGTGAACTTTGAGCTTGTGGCCAAATCGACTCTGAGTATTTGTTAATCGATTATGTGATTTAGTAATCGATTAGGTAATCGATTGATGTGACTTTATTCATTGGAACAAAACATCTAACATCGATTACACAATCGATTTATATAAGTCTGCACATAATCACTGAAAAGAGTTTGTTTAAAGAATCGATTGGCAAATCGATTGGCTTATGTAGTTTCAAGATTCAAGAAAAACAAGACACGCGATAATCGATTGACAAATCGATTAGACTGTTTTATAACTTTAAGGAATCGATTGGCAAATCGATTTATTAAGATGTTTTTCAGAAACTATATAACTGTTTTCAATCATTCTCTCAAATAACAATCTGAAAAACACTTTGAATATTCTTGATATACAAAAGAACTCTCAACAACACATTGTTAATATACTGAGATTGCTTTTTTCAGATCACAAAAAAAGAGATTATCAACAATCAATGAGAGAGCTGGAAAAGTGATCTTGAGAGAAAAGACAATGTTCTCATGAACAATCCTTGAATATCCAGATTCGTGAGAAGTCACATTGATCAAGATTGAAGACTTCTTTTTGTTCTTCCTTTATTCAGTTTGTAATAATACTTTGAAGAGAAACGAAAGCGAGAAAGCCAGCTTGAAACTGGTGGCTACCTTTTTGGGTGAGAGGGCTCAACAAGAAGGAGTCGTACTGTGATTCTGTGTTTGACTGCTGAGTGTCTACAAGGATCAGAGGGTGATCAATAGGAAAAAGATCATTAGAGATAGATAGGTTTCGGAGATGAAACTGGACAATCTGTAATTGATTCTTTCTATTGGAGAAGAAAATCTGAAATCCGATTGGATTGTCAGGACTGGATGTAGGTTGTCTTGTTGACAACTGAACCAGGATAAATTCTTGGTGCAATCTTCTCTAACCCTTAACTCCTTTAATTTTCTATCTTGCAATATTTGTATGTGTGATTAATATTAGATGCATGTTAAACATATTCTGTGTTAGGTAATATTGTTTAAACTGGAAATTTGACTCGCATGCATCTTGGTTAATCCCTTATCAATCTACTTGCAATTGCTAATCTTGTATGCCTCAATTTAATTCCGCTGTGTGTATGAAATTGATTTAATTTCTTAAAGAACTGATACATTCCGATTATTTCGAGGTCATAATAATCAACAATTGGCCTAAGAGCTTGACTTTTCGAGAGGTAAATCTCATAAAAGGTATATGGCCTCAAACGATTTTCTAGGAGAAGGCGCATCATTAGCAAGACCTCCAGCATTCAACGGAACAACTTATATGTACTGGAAGCACAGGATGCTGATATTCCTGGAAGCCAGTGGCATAGACATCTTTGACACTGTTGAAAACGGCCCATACATTCCCAAGATTGCATGAACAAATGACTCAATGATTCCCAAGCCTAGATCCGACTGGTCTGACGACGATAAAAAGAAGGTAGGTTATAATGCTAAAGCTAAGAACATTATAACATCTGCTTTGTGTGCAGAAGAATTCTTTAGGGTATCAAACTGCAAGTCAACAAAAGAAATGTGGGACATTCTTCAAGAAACACATGAAGGAACCACAGATGTGAAAAGAGCTCGCGTAAATACACTTATGCACGAATACGAATTATTCAACATGAAAAAGGACGAATCCATAAGCGATCTGCAGACCAGATTCACACACATTGTGAACAATCTTCACGCATTGGGAAAACAAGTGGACAACGAACAACAGATTGGAAAAATTATGAGGTGTCTAACCAGAGAATGGCAGCCCAAAATAACTGCCATAGCTGAATCCAAAGATCTAGCAAAGATGACAACTGCAACATTGTTTGGAAAACTAAGGGAACATGAAATGGAACTGCATCGGCTGGACGAATCAGAAATGGAAAGCAGGAAAAAGAAAGGATTATCCTTGAAGGTTCAAGCCCATCAATCGAAAACTGAATTAGATAGCTGCTCAGATGAATCCAGTAGTGAAACTGAAGAGCCTGAAATCGGGTTGCTTGTCAAGAAATTTAAGAAGTTTCTGAAGAAGAAAGGCAACAAATTCAGAAAGCCATCTAGCTCTGAAACTAGTGACAACAAGACAATTACATGCTATGAATGTGGTAAAACTGGTCACATAAAGTCAGAATGCTACAAATTGCAGAACAAGAATAGAGCTACAAAACCAAAAGGCAAGGAACCAGTCACCAAAACACGAAAAGCTTATATTGCATGGAACGACAATGAAGAATCCTCTGCCTCTTCGGATGAAGAAGAAGTCAATCTGTGTCTCATGGCAAATACCGATTCAGAATCAGAAAATGAGGTTAGTTCACAATCTAATCCAACCTATGATGAGCTACAAGAAGCTTTCAATGAACTGCATGATGATTATGTGAATTCCATAAAACAGTTGTTGAGCACAAAGAAAATGCTTGAACAAATGAAAAATGACCATAAAGAAATTGAAAATTTATGTGAACAACTGAAAAAGGATTCACATGACAAATCTGCAAGATGCATTGAACTTGAGAATAATGTCGCATCATTAAAATCTGATTTATTGAAGTTTGCTAATAGTAAAGATAAACTGAATGTCATACTTAGCAATCAAAGACATGTTCATGAAAATCTGGTTTAGGATATACACCAAATATGCATGTTAAAAGAAATAAAAACAGATATGGTATTGGCTATATGCAAACCAGAAATGTCAAACATGGTCAAAAATCTGCTATTGCTAAGAGTATGTATGACATCTTTACTAAACCAAACAAACGTTCATCCTTTGATGGCAAATGTCATTTCTGTTGCAGAAAGGGACATTTTGTGTCAAATTGCAAATTTAAAATATTAGCCAATAAAGGATGGAAGCAAGTTTGGATAGCAAAGAAATCTGTGTTTGACACTAACCATCCAGGACCCAATTTAAATGGGGACCTAAAACAAAATTCTGATTGTATGTTGCAGGTGTGCTTGACATCCACAAAGCATTCATGGTATCTAGATAGCGGATGCTCAAAGCACATGACAGGTGACAAATCCAAATCCTGTCCTTGACATTAAAGGAAGAGGCTTTGTCAAATATGGTGACAACAACAGAGGAAAGATCATTGGAATTGGTGACATAGGCAATGAATCAACTACAGTAATCAAAAATGTGTTATATGTTGAAGGATTAAAACACAACTTACTGAGTATAAGCCAGCTATGTGACAAAGGTTTTCAAGTAAGTTTTTCTTCACAATCTTGCATTATTGAGCATAAAGATGACAAACACATAAAGCTAGTTGGTGAGAGAATTAACAACATTTACATGTTGGATTTCAATTCTGTACCAAGTGCTATATGCTGCTTGTTATCCAATTCAGATGAAACATGGCTTTGGCATAAAAGAATTGCTCACATACATATAAATCATTTGAATAAACTTGTCAGCAAACAGTTAGTCTTAGGTCTACCAAATAGGAAGTTTTCTAAAGATAGACTGTGTGATTCATGTGAGAAGAGTAAACTGGTTAAGACTCCATTTCCCTCTATAGACTTGGTTAGAACAAATAGAGTTTTGCAACTAGTTCACATGGACCTTTTTGGACCTGCCCAAGTTAAGAGTTTAGGTGGAAACCTGTATGGATATGTGCTGGTTGATGATTATTCAAGGTTCACATGGACTTATTTTTTAGCTCATAAAAGTGATACATTCTCAGTTTTTAAAAAGTTTGATGCTTTGGTTCAAAATGAGAATGATCTGAAAATTGTTTCAATAAAGAGTGATCATGGAGGTGAATTCCAAAATGATCTTTTTCAAAATTATTGTGAACTACATGGAATCAACCACATGTATTCTGCCCCTAGGACACCACAGCAGAATGGGGTAGTGGAGAGGAAAAATAGATCCCTAGAAGAGTTAGCTAGGACCATGCTTAAGGACTCCAACCTACCTAAGTACTTTTGGGCAGATGCAATTAGTACAGCCACTCATGTTGTAAATAGAGTTCTCATTAGGCCCCTGCTTAGGAAAACACCCTATGAGCTTTACAAGGGTAGAAAACCAAACCTTTCCTACTTTAGAATCTTTGGTTGTAAGTGCTTTGTGTTGAACAATGGCAAAGAACACCTAGGAAAGTTTGACCCTAAGGCAGATGAAGGTATCTTTTTAGGATATTCCAAACTAGTAAGGCCTATAGAATCTACAACAAAAGAACAAAGACCATAGAAGAGTCAGTTCATGTAAAGTTTGATGAATCTTTTACAGAAAACTTGAACAAAACTCCTTCTAAGGTTGATGATATTTTGGACGAAGTTGTAGAATCTGAACCACTAGAACAACCTATAGCTGACCCTCCAACTAGATCAGACCTTGTAGAACCTATAGAAACCAGTGAGTTGCCTAAGGAATGGAAGTTTCAACAGAAACCACCCTTTAGACAACATTATAGGCGATATCTCTAAAGGTGTTGCAACTAGGAGAAGCATTAGTCAGTTTTGTAACTTTACAGCCTTTGTATCTCAGATTGAACCTAAGAACATTAAGGAAGCCTGTTAGATAGTGAGTGGATACTTGCTATGCAAGAGGAGTTAAACCAATTTGAGAGAAACAAGGTGTGGAGTTTAGTACCTAGGCCAGAGGGTAAGCATGTCATAGGAACCAGATGGGTGTTCAGAAACAAGTTGGATGAGAATGGTGTGATAACAAGGAACAAAGCTAGATTAGTAGCCAAGGGTTATAGTCAAGAGGAGGGAATAGATTTTGATGGAACCTATGCCCCAGTAGCTAGACTAGAAGCCATAAGATTTTTATTGGCTTATGCTTGTATAATGGACTTTAATCTTTATCAAATGGACGTGAAAAGTGCTTTCTCAATGGTGACCTTCAAGAGGAAGTTTTTGTTAGCCAAACACCTGGTTTTGAAAATTCTGATTTTCCTAATCATGTGTATAAGCTCTCAAAGGCCTCTATGGGTTAAAAACAAGCTCCAAGAGCTTGGTATGAGAAGCTCAACAATTTCCTTATTCAACAAAACTTTTTAAGAGGAAATGTTGACAAGACCTTTTTCACTAAAAACTACTGGAAATGATATCTCTTGCTTGTCCAAGTATATGTTGGTGACATAATATTTGGATCTACTAATAATAAACTGTGCAAAGAATTTGAAAATTTTGATGAAAGGTAAATTTGAAATGTCAATGATGGGTGTGAACTGTCATATTTCTTGGGATTTCAAATTAACCAAAGCAAGCAAGGCATTTTCATTAGTCAATCTAAATACTGTTCTGATTTGATAAAGAAATTTAACTTTGAAAATCTTAAGTCCATTGATACACCATGAGTCAAGGAAATTTCTTAGACCGAGATGAGAAAGGTAAACCTGTAGATGTTACTAGATTTCGTGGTATGATTGGATCTCTGCTCTACCTTACAGCAAGCCGACCAGACATCATGTTCAGTGTTTGTATGTGTGCAAGGTATCAATCAAATCCAAAGGAATCTCACTTCAGTGCAGTTAAGAGAATTTTCAGATACTTGGTAGGAACTAAAAGTCTTGGATTGTGGTATCCAAAAGGATCAACATGTACATTGATTGGTTACTCAGATTCAGACTTTGCCGGTTGTAAACTCGACAGGAAAAGTACCTCAGGAACTTGTCATCTGCTTGGAAATTCTCTAGTGTCTTGGTTCAGTAAGAAGCAAACAAGCATTGCGTTATCTACTGCTGAAGCTGAATATATTGCAGCTGGGAGCTGTTGTGCTCAGATTCTGTGGATGAAACAACATTTATTGGACTTTGGTGTTGATTTGGGAACAGTACCTATCATGTGTGATAACACAAGTGCAATAAGTATAACCAAGAATCCAGTAATGCACTCCAGGACCAAACACATTGAAGTAAGACATCACTTTATAAGAGACCACTTTCAGAATGGAATTATTAAGCTTGAGTATGTTAATACTGCGGAACAGTTAGCTGACATCTTCACAAAAGCTTTGCCAAGAGAAAGTTTTTTGCATATAAGGATGAAACTAGGGATCATTGATCCTAGTGAAGTATGATTTTTGTTGATTCTGGTATTTTCAGTAATGTTTTTCAAGTTAAATCGATTTGGAAATCGATTACCAGCATGGTAAATGGTTTATAAAATCGATTTGGGAATCGATTACTTTGGCCCAGAATTCAATATTCAGAAATTTTTTTTAAACTTTCACGAGCGTCGATTTGGAAATCGACTAGTTCAGTATTCAACATTAAGACAATCGATTTGGACATCGATTAAGTAAAACTGGAACTCGATTTGAACATCGATTTGAAATATTACCGTTATGATTTTTTTTCTAGCCGTTGAACACAATCATTACTGAATCGATTGAGGATTCCCAGCAACGGTAACCTAATCGATTTTGGAAATCGATTTACAAGGTTAAGAGTATAAATAGGAACAGTTCTAAATCGATTTCTGCATTGTATTTTCCAGACTTTCACTGATTTCTCTTGTCTGCTTCATTCTTCTGTCTCTGCATCTGTTAGTACATTCAATCTACATTCTACATACATTTGATCTACATCAAGCTACGAGTACGGCACGTGTGAAACAAACCCTGGCTCGTACTCCTTCACCTTCATCTTCTTCTACAAGTGAAACACCTTCACCCCCACCCACTCTAACAAAGAGAGTACCAATACCCACTCATAAAATTCTAGCCAAAGACAAGGCAAGGCTCCTGCACCAATCCAAGAGAAGATTAAGAAACGTAAGGAACCCCCAACAGAAAAATTCATGGCTGATGCCATAAAGGAAATATCTCAAAAGAGGAAGAAGAAACCTAATTCTTCACCCCCTTCCAAGAAAGTCCTCGCAACAAAGGGAAAGGAGGCACAACCCTCTATATACCAACAAACTTTGTAAAGAGAAAAATCCATGAGCGAGAAACTATGGATTTTGCATACTTTGATAATGTTGATTTCACGTTCAGAATCATCTCAGATTTCATGGACTTGAGAGCTTTCTTTCATCTACACTTGATAGTTACCCAAGGTTGATAAGGGATTTTACTCTACTTTCAAGTTGACTGAAGAAGGGTTCACTGCTCAAGTTAAAGGAAAAAGGATTGCTATGTCCTTTGATGATTTCTCTACCTTGTCAGGATTGCCATTTCACGGCAAGTCTATCGATGGCAACTCGGAAGCTGATACGGCTGACGAAGGTTGGGAAGAGTCTCTTGACAGGCATACAGCAGTAAAGGACCTGATGATCGATGGGTTCGTTGAATCTATTTCATTGCCATTGGTCAAATGAAGGTACAACATAGGATGTTGATGTACACACTTACTCGTATGTTGGTACCAAGATCAGGAAACCATGCAGTAGTCCAGAAGTTGGACATAATATTGTTATGGGGCTTATCTAAAGAGCTAAGGATGAGTTGGACTTGGATTGTGCTAAGGCACATGCTGGAAGCTTCTCAGAGCAAGCTTATGTTACCTTATCCACAGCTGATCACAAAGATTCTTAAATATTTCAAGGTTTCATTTGGTAATGAAGAATCTGCAAAAACCACTCTGGTATTTGGAGAATCAATTGTGAATCAAATGCAATTGAAAAAGGTTACACGGAATTTGGATAAGACCTCAAGCTGCTGTTGATCCAGCACAGCCTCAACCACAACCTCAGCCACAACCTCAGCCTCAACCTGTCACTGCACCAGCCACTCCTGATTTTGTTGCCAAATTAATGGAATTCATTGAAGCTCAAATGGCACACAATGCCAAGATGCTAGAATCACAATCCAGAATGAAAGCTAGTTTAAGGACTCTGCAGGCATCCTTGAATCGGTTGTTCAGGATGTGGATGCGATCAAGCACACTTAGGCATCAAGCTGTCGTTTGAAGACATCGCAGATATCGGTCGTCAAGCAGCAAAAGAACCTACCCCGGATCCCCTAGATCACCCTGAGACTCACGTTGAGGCGACACCTGCTGAGGGTAATACAACGGTCTCAACCTCTCCCATAGATAATAGTGAGGACCAGCCTAGACTAGGAGATTAGGAGCTTTAGATCTGTGCTGTTTTGCTATGACTTGTTGTAATCATTTGATATATACTGAATTTAAAACTTTTATTTCATTTCTTTCTGAATTCATTAATCATTTGATATGCTCATTAACTGCTATGATTGTCTTTGATCTGATACACATGAATTTCATTGCTCTGATATACAATGTTATATGATTTCAACCCCAATGCTTATGTTCTTTAACATAGGGGGAGGAATTGTTTTCTGCCTTTTTGCCTTAACTGACAAAGGGGGAGAAAAATTATAACTTGATAATATGCTTGTTGTTGCATTGTTTTTACAATCTGATGATTTTGCTCTGATACTTAATAATGTAATTAATAATGTAATAATACTCTGATTTTGATAAATAGCATTTGTACTATTATGCTCTGATCTGATACACTGTTTTTATGATCCAATAATGGTACATATATGATGCTATGAAATGTTGTTTATGTTATGTTTTGAAATGCTCAAGTTAAAATTGTATGATTGTCACTTATGCAAAAAGGGGGAGATTGTTGGACTTTAGTCCTCTTAATCCTAGTTTTGACATAATTAACAAACATACAATGTTCATACATCATATGATAAATCTAATATTTTAATTGAGCAAGATTTCAGGAACAACAATCCAATCCTACACACTTGAAACAAATTGCTTGGAGCACAAGAAATCAACAAAAGTTGAATTTTGACTGAGTAAATCGATTGGGAAATCGATTTCATAACAAGGGTGTAAGGAAATATAATTGTTTGTGATTGTATAATCGATTGGGCAATCGACTGACACAATTTAGAAATGAAAACTGCACAAGTCAGTGGCACCCTGTTTTACAGGCTAATCGATTGACAAATCGATTGTACACTTCACAAAGTAAACCTGATTGAAACAAATCGATTGGGAAATCGATTGTACAAGTCACAGTGACACTCCAGTTTTGAGGGTAATCGATTGGCAAATCGATTGCTTAAGTACTATTTGCAAAATAACTTCACCTGTGACAAACACAATCGATTGGACAATCTATTGTGTGAATTTCAATCATGTTAAGTTTGGTTGCAATCGATTGGGAAATCGATTGAACTAAACATCTGGTAAGAACTTTTCAGGCAAATACACACAAATCGATTGGCACGTCGATTAACATCAAAATAGCCGAGTCACTGACTTGAACACAATCGATTGGCAAATCGATTGAAAGAACTTTTTGAAATCACAGTGAACTTTGAGCTTGTGGCCAAATCGACTCTGAGTATTTGTTAATCGATTATGTGATTTAGTAATCGATTAGGTAATCGATTGATGTGACTTTATCATTGGAACAAAACATCTAACATCGATTACACAATCGATTTATATAAGTCTGCACATAATCACTGAAAAGAGTTTGTTTAAAGAATCGATTGGCAAATCGATTGGCTTATGTAGTTTCAAGATTCAAGAAAAACAAGACACGCGATAATCGATTGACAAATCGATTAGACCTGTTTTATAACTTTAAGGAATCGATTGGCAAATCGATTTATTAAGATGTTTTTCAGAAACTATATAAACTGTTTTCAATCATTCTCTCAAATAACAATCTGAAAAACACTTTGAATATTCTTGATATACAAAAGAACTCTCAACAACACATTGTTAATATACTGAGATTGCTTTTTCAGATCACAAAAAAAGAGATTATCAACAATCAATGAGAGAGCTGGAAAAGTGATCTTGAGAGAAAAGACAATGTTCTCATGAACAATCCTTGAATATCCAGATTCGTGAGAAGTCACATTGATCAAGATTGAAGACTTCTTTTTGTTCTTCCTTTATTCAGTTTGTAATAATACTTTGAAAAGAAACGAAAGCGAGAAAGCCAGCTTGAAACTGGTGGCTACCTTTTTGGGTGAGAGGGCTCAACAAGAAGGAGTCGTACTGTGATTCTGTGTTAGACTGCTGAGTGTCTACAAGGATCAGAGGGTGATCAATAGGAAATAGATCATTAGAGATAGATAGGTTTCGGAGATGAAACTGGACAATCTGTAATTGATTCTTTCTATTGGAGAAGAAAATCTGAAATCCGATTGGATTGTCAGGACTGGATGTAGGTTGTCTTGTTGACAACTGAACCAGGATAAATTCTTGGTGCAATCTTCTCTAACCCTTAACTCCTTTAATTTTCTATCTTGCAATATTTGTATGTGTGATTAATATTAGATGCATGTTAAACATATTCTGTGTTAGGTAATATTGTTTAAACTGGAAATTTGACTCGCATGCATCTTGGTTAATCCCTTATCAATCTACTTGCAATTGCTAATCTTGTATGCCGCAATTTAATTCCACTGTGTGTATGAAATTGATTTAATTTCTTAAAGAACTGATGCATTCCGATTATTTCGAGGTCATAATAATCAACACTAATTTAATTGGTTTCATGACCTGCATCTATCCCTTGACTACAAATTCATGAATTTCTCATCTCAAGCATTCGTAAAGTCCACTTCCGTTTCAAAATACAAATCGTAGAACATTTTAATGTTGATCAAGCAATAAAAAGCATTAAGCACAGAGATGAGAAAAACAATTCAATAAACTCATTCATATAACTAGAAATCAAATCAGAAAAATAAGGGTTTCATCTGGTTACACTCATCCCTAACAAATAAGGTTTAGTTACTCATGACAGAGATACAAAAGATAAGGATTAAAGAAGAATTACAAGAATGATTCATGGACGATTCTTGATAAAACTGCTTCAATGGCGTTAGAAACGGCCGTCTTTGAGTTTCTATGCTAGGGCACAAGTCTCCCAAGTTCCCCAGAGTCAAAAAGATCCCTAAAACAGTAAAAATCTGCGTTTTTATGGTTGCTGGTGCGCGTCGCGCGCCCCAGGCGCGCGTTGGCAGAGTCCAATCCTGAGAAATGCGCTCCAGGCGCGCAGGGCGCGCTCTAGGCGCACAACATCTGTTGTCTGATGTATTTTGCATTTTTCTCATCTTTTGCGTCTGAATTTGGTCCCGGTGTCTTCCTGAAAGTTGTAGATATGGATCTTAGCTTTCATTAGCACTTGGAGTGACACTAATTGGACATCTAGAACTCCAGATATGGCTGAAATACTCCACATATGTCATGTTGATTTTTCACCAAAATTCAGCACTGCACTAAAACAAAACGCAATGTAAAATTACGACAAATTCCTACTTAATCAACGAAATAAAAACAAAAAATATTTTATTAACTCAAAGAATAAAAATCAACAAAATGTATTAAATAAATCCTTAATTTAACTGATGATTGAGGATAAATAAGACTAAAACAGTGGGAAAATATGCATATGATGAAGAGTCATCACAACCCCAAACTTAATCTATTGCTTGTCCCCAAGCAACAATTAATTTCATATTTGGTCCTGTTATATGCACACTTAAATTCAATTTCTCAAATTACATCAAACTCAAATTTCAAAGTTCTTGCTACTGCAAAACATTCATCATGCTCTATGGTTGTTTTCAAAAATAACGAGGTTTGTACACTTTGGCATTCATTTATCAAATTCAACTCTCTCTTCACACAATCTCACCAAAATTTCTCTCAAGTGTTTAGAAAGGTTTATGAATTTATCACTCAAATCCTAGAACATGCATCACGCTACCATAGGCTTGAAAAAATTGTAGTTAGCAATCACAATGTAGTAAACACATACATTTTTGGAGGACTTTCGGGTTGTAATGGGGCTTAGGTAAGGGTAGGACATTTTAGGATAGTAGGCTTTACCACTTGGAGTTAGGCATACATTTCCAGCTTATTCTACCATTTTTTTTTCTTCACCTTTTCATTATGGAGATTCTCAGGCATTGACAGCCGAACCAAGAAGATATATTTTGTTTTTTTTTTTTTTTTTCTTCTTTTTTCTTTTTATTTTTTTTCTTTTTCTGAGAATCACCACCCCAAACTTAGAAAGTTGTTATCCCATGAGCAACCCCAAACTTAGAATTTTATCATGACAAGAGTTTTTTTCTACCTAACTCCAAGTAAGGTGATTTAATTAAAGTCAGGTGTTTTGCTTGTAATGTGGCTAGTAACCGAAATAAAAGGGCAAGGCTCAAAGGGGCTAGCAAAGGGTAAAATTTTTATAGGGTAGTTAGAAAGGCTCAAACGACCAATAAAATTGCCTCAATGTATGCATAAATTACAAGTGATGCAAGTCAGAATTAGTGCAAGTTCTAGAGGGATAACACATGTCTGGATAATCACACAACAAAGAATTTAAGTGTTTAGGCTCAAAAGCTCACAGCTAGGATAATAAGAGAGTTTGAACAATCAAAATAAAGCCAACATGCTTCTGAAAAGTTAAAATTGTATTTTTGAAAAATTGATGGCATATTAGCCTTCTACAACCATTTAGTAATCAAGAATGCATGCATTAGGAAGGCTTGTCGACTTGAGCAATAACATAATCTAAGAAATGAAATTTAACTTGCAAAATCACAAACAGAAATTTTAAGATTAAGTGCAAGTTATTAACTGTTTCATCATAGTACACATTTAGTGAAAGGAAAAAAAAACATGAAGAAAAGAAAGTCAACATACAATGACATTAAACAAAGAAAACGAGAAAACGGAAAGAAATAGTACAAACAACAGAAAGAAAAAAACGAAAGAAAGGAAAAAAATTCAAAAACAAAAGAAAGAAAACTTCTCTAGTTTAGCAATTCACGGATCCTCGTTTAGATCGTCTGCTCCTGTTCCGCTATGGTCGCCGGTATACTGGTGAGGTGTGAATAAATCAGCATAAAACATGCCTCTTGGTGTCTGTTGAGAGGAGGCAAATGCTCGATAGAGATTGGTCATCCCCAGTTCTAATCTGGCATGTCTATCTCGCTGATCAATCATCACTTGTTCCATCATAGTTTCCAATATACTAATTCTGTCCTCGTTAGAGAGCTGGGATGAGTGTGGAGGGTGGTGTTGTGGTTCTTGTGGTTCAGTATTTTCCTCTGCTGGCATTGCTGTTGGTGGGGTAACAGGATGGTCTGCTGGAATCATAGAGTGTTTTGTTATCCATCTGGCAGTGATTGGAGTAGCTGGTTTCAACATTTCTTCGCCTTGTTTTGGTACCACTCGCACCAACTCACATAATTTGCCTATCAGGGAGGCGTGATGGAAGTAGCCTGTTGGGGGATCAAGAATGGTTGTGCCCCTAATATCCTTGGCTATTAACATGCCCACATTAATTCTGTTACCTTTTAAGATAGCAAGTATTAGACATGCTCTTTGAAATGTTATATCAGACACATTCGAACATGGCAATAGTGTATGATGGACAAAAGTACTCCATGCTTTAGCAGTCGGGGTGAGGTCCACTGAGCGTAATTTCCGAACTGAGCCGTCTCTATTTCGTACCCAATCTGTGCCTGGTCTGCATAAAATGCGTAGGATTTCCCGACTGCTTGGTCTTATACGTTGTGTTTCCATAGCTAGAAAGCGGCAATCACTATAGTTCCGCAGGCCAAAGATTTCATTGATGACTTGAGGTGTGAATGGTACCCTTTTTCCCCTCACGTAACTCACAAATTGGTCAAATGGGAATGGTTGGTCAGACTTTAGATCGGAAGCATTAGAGTAGAATTCCACAGCTAATGACTTGCTCGCTTTGGTGACAAATATGGTCAGCTTCTCCCATCCTCTCATAGCCTGGATGTCAACAAATTCACCGTCTTCCAACTGAAATTTTTTTTCACTTACAAACTTGTGGACTGCTGGGAGTTTGGCATGGTATTCCTGTGTTGCCCTGGTCTTGAATAGGAATGCATCGTGTTGTGGGGCGGAAGATGTAGTTGCAACCTTAGTTCGTTTTGTTTTTTGTTGGGTTGCCATTTGATCCTGAAAAACAAGTAATCACCCCCAAGTTTCAGAATATTTCAAGTGAGAGCTACTTAATTTAGGTACGGTCTATCTTGGAAAAATAACATCGTACATGGCCATGAGTTTGTCTACCTTGGTTGTGTCATTTCAACGAACAGTTGGAATGCAATCATAGTAATGGTTGTGACATTTTATCAAACAGTTGGAATGCAAGCATAATAATGGTTGTGACATTTTATCAAACAGTTGGAATGCAAGCATAATAATGGTTGTGACATTTTATCAAACAGTTGGAATGCAAGCATAATAATGGTTGTGACATTTTATCAAACAGTTGGAATGCAAGCATAATAATGGTTGTGACATTTTATCAAACAGTTGGAATGCAGGCATAATAATGAATGAACAACCCCCAATCTCGCAACCATTAATCCCATTCGATCTCATTAAACAAACATGCGTGCATGCATAATGTATACATTTAGCATAGATTCAAATTTAAAAGAGAAAAACCCACATGCATCAGTAAACAAGAATGAGTTGATATTAGAGGTTTGGGGAAACTTACTTGAGGATGGGATGGGTGTGGATAGGAGAGGGAAACTTACTTGAGGATGAGACAATTTTCGAGATTGTGTGAAGGGAGGGAGCTTGACCTTCAATGATAATGGTGTTTGTGAAAGAGAGGAGGTTTACTTACTTGTAGTGTTTAAAAGCCCAGCATTGCTAGGATTTCTGTGAAATGCGCTTCAAGCGCTCCAGGACGCGCTCCAGGCGCGCATTGGCAGAGGCCAAACCTGGGAAATGCGCCTCAAGCGCTCCAGGGCGCGCTCCAGGCGTGCATTCACAACGCTGAATTTCCTGAAATGCGCTTCAGGCGCATGTTCACAGCGCTGAATATCCTGAAATGCGCTTCAGGCGCACGGCTTGCGCTTCAGGCGCGTTTTCACAGCGCTGAATATCCTGAAATGCGCTTCAGGCGCACGGCTTGCACTTCAGGCGCACGGCTTGCGCTTCAGGCGCACGGCTTGCGCTTCAGGCGCGTTTTCTCCCTCTCAACTGAAAAAAACAATCCCCAACACATTTTTATGATTTCTTGCTTATACTAAACATCAAGAATGAATAAAATTAGTAATTCAAAACTAAAATTGAAAGTAAATGAAGTGATATTAAACTAAAATGCAAAGGATATGAAGTTGGGTTGCCTCCCAATAAGCGCTTGTTTAGTGTCCTGAGCTTGACAATTCATTCTTCAAATGGCAACCAGATGGATGGACTCCATCGAAAGTTTCGACTCTTCCCCGAAATACGATTTGAGTCTTTGTCCATTGACCTTGAAGTTCCGATCGGAGTGTATATCTTTCAATTCGACGGCACCGTGTGGAAATACCTTGGTTACCTTGAAAGGGCCCGACCATCTTGACTTTAGTTTTCCGGAAAACAACTTCAATCTTGAGTTGAATAGGAGAACTAGTTCTCCTTCTTGGAATTCCTTGAATTTGATTTTTTTGTCATGCCATTTCTTGGTTTTTTCTTTATATATCTTGTCATTCTCATAAGCAAAATTCCGGAATTCCTCTAACTCGTGAAGTTGAAGAATTCTCGCCTCTCCCGCCTTGCCCAAGTCAAAGTTCAAGTACTTCGTCGCCCAAAATGCTCGATGTTCAAGTTCGAGAGGTAGATGACAAGCTTTACCATACACAATTTGATACGGTGACATACCCAGGGAGGTCTTAAAAGCTGTTCGGTAGGCCCAAAGTGCATCATCAAGTTTCGTTGACCAATCTTTTCGTGAGGCAGTTACTGTCTTTTCTAGGATTCGTTTAAGCTGCCTGTTGGAGACTTCAACTTGCCCACTAGTTTGTGGATGGTATGGGGTTGCCACTCTATGACGCACATTATATTTCTTTAGAAGGTATTCCATATTCCGGTTTAGAAAATGGGTGCCTTCGTCACTAACCAAGGCTCGAGGCACGCCGAAGCGAGCGAATATGTTCTTCTTGAGAAAGGTGATAACCTGTTTCGAATCCTTTGTTGGAGTAGCTATTGCTTCAACCCATTTTGAGACATAATCCACCGCCACCAAAATATAAACTTTGTTATATGACGATGGGAATGGACCCATGAAATCAATACCCCACACATCGAACACTTCTACTTCTAATACAAGGTTTTGCGACATCTCATCCCGTTTTGAGATGTTACCGGTGCGCTGGCATCGATCGCATTTCTTCACATAGTTGAATACATCTTTGAATAATGAAGGCCAGAACAACTCCGATTGTAGAACTCTTGCTGCAGTTCGGTCACCACTGAAATGACCCCCATACTCGGAGTCGTGGCAGTGCCACATTATCTTTTCTTGTTCCTCCTCGGGCACACATCTTCGCAACAACCCATCCACTCCTCTTTTGTACAGAAAGGGTTCATCCCATACATAGAATTTGGCATCGTGGATAAACTTCCTTCTTTGTTGGTAAGTGAAATCAGATGGGATTGTACCCCCCACCTTGAAATTAGCAAAGTCGGCAAACCAAGGTACCGTGGTAATGGCAAAGATGTGCTCATCAGCAAATTGATCTCGAATCGGTCTAATGTCCTCATTCTCCTCAACCTTCTCCAATCGAGATAGGTGGTCAGCCACAGTGTTCTCTGACCCCTTTTTATCCCGGATCTCAATGTCAAATTCTTGTAG
>PGTU02000006.1:35629445-35668068 GCA_002896215.2 Cicer echinospermum
CATTCAAAAAACTTAATTGCTATGTTTAACTGTTATTTTCTGGTTGGTGACCCTTTACACTATTGTGGAAATCTGGGCTTTGCCCTCAGATGAGAGTCAGGACGGCCCTACTGGTTCGTGCCCTACGGACAGGGATGGAGATGGGAACGCTTGACTGTGTACGTTAGGAGGATCTCACGGGGCGCGTGGAGATTACTCCGGGTGTATAGCTTTTTGGTAGGATGATCAGATTAGGATGATGTATAGGGACTAGGGGTCCTTCTTTTTGGTTTGGAGTATTTTTAGTTTTGGAAAACTGTACTTATACAAATATTATCAGTTTGATATCATCTTGGATGGGTTTCCATGTACCATTTGATGTTATGTAAAAATGTTTGGATTTATAATTGAAGAAACTTTTCCGCTGCGTAAACTATAATGACTCAATTATTTATCCAAAAGCATTTCTGATTTATTTCTCTGTTTTATTTTAATTCCTTTTGAAAAAAAAAATATACCCTCGCTTTGAAAAACGGGGTGTTACATTGTGGTATCAGAGCATAGGTTTAGTTTTCTTTGGGAGCTGTGGAACCTTGGTTATAGATTGTAGGTCGACCTATAAGTTAGGAGTTGTTATCTGATCATGTGTCGGTTTAGGTGACTTGAGTTGTCAAGTCCAATATAATTATGTGTTGTTAGTCGGACGTTAGTTTGGATTTATTTGAAGTAGTGTTAAGACTCTACTTGATGATGGTTTTATAGGAAACCATGCCGCCAAGAAGGAATGACGCTCCGAGAGACAACGCTTATAGGAATGATCAAATGGCGGAGGCTATGAATAACATGGCTGCTTCTGTCGCCGCACAGACTGCTGCCAAGACTCAACGGGATCTTGAAAAGAGGGGAAGAGAGATCCGTGCTGCAGAGTCAAGAGGGTTAGAAGACTTCCGTCGTTACAATCCTCCTAAGTTCAAGGGAGATGAGGGTTCAGAGAAGGCGGATCAATGGATCCAAGAAGTGGAGAAAATCTTTGATATGATAAAGTGTCAGGAGGGAGTGAAGGTCAGCTATGCCACTTATATGCTGTTGGGGGATGCTGAGTACTGGTGGAGGAGTGCAAGGTTATTGATGGGAGCAGCCCACGAGGAGGTGAACTGGGAATCGTTCAAAAGAAAGTTTTTAGACAAATACTTTCCGATGAGTACCAGGACTAAGTTGGGTGACGACTTTCTGAAACTTCACCAGGGGGAGCATGACTGTGGGTGAGTATGCTGCGAAATTTGAATCGCTATCGAGGCATTTCAGGTTCTTCCGTGAAGAAATTGATGAACCATTCATGTGTCATCGTTTCCAAGACGGATTGAAGTATGAGATTCAAGATTCCGTCTTACTTTTGGGAATTCAACGTTTCAAGCACTGGTAGAGAAATGTAGAGAAGTGGAAGATATGAAGAACAAGAGGGCTAGCCGAGTAGGGAATTTTAATTCGGGAGGCCCTAGTCGGGCGAATTATCAGAATAGGGGAAAACAAGTGGCTAAACCTTATAATCGCCCCCAGAATAACAACGGTGGACAGAGTCGCCCAGGGAACCAGAATTTCGGAAGGCAAATGGGGCAAGTGCTTCGATGTTTCCGATGTGGGGAGAAGGACACTATGCTAGTGCTTGTACCACTAACATCCCCATCTGTCACAATTGTCAGAAGTCGGGGCACATGGCAAGGGAGTGCACGGCTCCAAAGGTGGAACCAGTGGTGAATGTAGCTAGGGCTACCCGTCCTACTGCTAGAGGACGCATTTATTGTGTGAATGCTGAAGAGGGAAATCCATCTGGTAATCTGATTCAGCGTGATTGTGAGATTGCAGGTAACACTCTAACTGCACTCTTTGATTCGGGGGCAACCCATTTCTTCATTGCTTTGGACTGTGTGAATCGCTTGAAGTTATCTGTATCTGCTTTACCTTTTGATTTGGTTGTTTCCACGCCTGCTAAGACCTTAACCGTAAATTCAGCATGTTTACATTATCGAATGACTATTCAGAATAGGGATTTCTTGGTTAATCTAATTTGTTTACCGCTACAATCACTCGAGGTCATCCTCGGTATGGATTGGATGTCTTATCATTATGTGATTTTGGATTGTGCTCGTAAATTGGTTCTTTTCCCCGAACCAGGAGTTGTTAAGTATTTAGCTGCTAACAAACTCCGAGTGTCGCTAAGTGAAGGGACTCATGAGTTTTTGTCTCTAGCAAATGTAGAGGCAAAGATAAATGTGGAAATAGAAGATGTGATACTTGTCAACGAGTATCGGGATGTATTTCCAACGGAAATTCCAGGATTGCCACCGGTAAGAGAAGTGGAATTCTTCATTGATTTGCACCCAGGAACGGGACCCATTTCAATGGCACCTTATCGAATGTCGCCATTGGAATTAAATGAGCTCAAAGGCCAAATTGAAGACTTGTTGGAGAAGAAATTCATCAGACCAAGTGTATCACCATGGGGTGCTCCAGTTTTGCTAGTTAAGAAGAAGGACGGAAGCTCGCGCCTATGTGTGGATTATAGACAGCTTAACAAGGCAACTATCAAGAATCGTTATCCTTTGCCACGAATCGATGATTTGATGGATCAATTGAGAGGGGCCGCGATATTTTTGAAGATTGACTTGAAGTCGGGTTACCATCAAATCCGAGTGAGGGAAGGAGACATTCAGAAAACAGCTTTCAGAACCCACTACGGACATTATGAATATCTGGTTATGCCGTTTGGAGTTACCAATGCACCGACAATTTTCATGGACTACATGAACAGGATCTTTAATTCGTTCCTTGATAAATTCGTGGTGGTATTCATTGATGATATATTGATTTATTCAAGGACTGCAGAAGAGCATGGAGAACATTTGCGACAAGTTCTTGAGATTTTACGCGAGAAGCGATTGTATGCCAATCTGTCGAAGTGTGAATTTTGGCTAGAGAAAGTGAATTTCTTGGGACATGTAATAACCAAGGAAGGAATCGCTGTAGATCCGGCTAAGATTGAGGCGGTTCTTGCTTGGAAACAGCCTCAGACTGTCACTGACATACGGAGTTTTGTAGGACTGGCAGGGTACTACAGGAGGTTTATCGAAGGTTTTGCTAAGATTGTGGCTCCACTGACACAACTTACCAGAAAAGATCAACCGTTCGCTTGGACGGAGAAGTGTGAAGAAAACTTCCAGTTACTAAAGAGAAAATTGACGACCTCACCTGTATTGGTATTACCGCAATCAGAAGAACCCTATGAAGTTTATTGTGATGCATCTCACCAAGGGTTAGGATGTGTTCTGATGCAACACAAGAAAGCTGTGGCTTATGCCTCGAGACAATTGAAGATTCATGAGAGGAACTATCCTACTCATGATTTGGAGCTTGCCGCGGTTGTTTTTGCATTAAAGATCTGGAGGCATTATTTATATGGGTGCACGTTCACCGTGTTTCAGCGACCATAAAAGCTTGAAATATTTGTTTGATCAGAAGGAGTTGAACATGCGCCAGAGACGGTGGATGGAGACTCTTAAGGATTTTGATTTCACACTGCAGTACCACCCTGGGAAGGCCAATGTAGTGGCTGATGCGTTGAGCAGAAGAAGTGTATCGGTGTCTTCACTGATTATGGCTAGACAACAAGAGTTGTGGGAAGCTTTTAGAGACTTGCACTTGAACGTAGAGTTTGCACCGGGAATTTTGAAATTCGGAATGATTAAGATCTCGAGTGGATTACTTGAAGACATTGCGAATTCTCAGGATGACGTCTTAATTCAAGAGAAGAGGAATCTAATAGTACAAGGGAAGACGACTGAGTTCAAGATCGGGGCAGATAATGTTTTGCGGTGTAATGGTAGGATTTGTGTACCAGCCATTACAAATATGCGGAAAACGATTCTAGAAGAGGCGCATAAGAGTAAGCTGAGTATTCATCCTGGGGCAACAAAGATGTATCAGGATTTGAGGCAGAATTATTGGTGGCCAGGAATGAAGAAACATGTGGCGGAATATGTGTCCACTTGTCTAACTTGTCAGAAAGCGAAGGTGGAACATCAGCGACCTGCTGGAATGTTGCAACCTTTAGATATTCCTGAATGGAAGTGGGACAGCATTTCCATGGATTTTATAACCGGATTACCAAGACAAGGAGAAAGAATGATTCCATATGGGTGATAGTGGATCGACTAACTAAATCTGCTCACTTTTTGCCGGTAAGGACCACCTATAAGGTAGATCAGCTAACGGAGATCTACATTGCTGAAATTGTGAGGTTACACGGGGTACCATCGAGCATTGTATCAGACCGTGACCCGAAGTTCACATCGCATTTTTGGGGAGCATTGCACGAAGCGTTGGGAACGAAGCTACGATTGAGTTCAGCTTACCATCCACAAACGGACGGACAGACTGAAAGGACGAATCAGTCCTTGGAAGATCTGTTGAGGGCATGTGTTTTAGATGATAGAGGAAGTTGGGATGATGTACTTCCGTTGATTGAGTTCACTTACAACAATAGTTTCCACGCAAGTATTGGAATGGCACCATATGAAGCTTTATACGGGCGCAAGTGTCAGACGCCCTTGTGTTGGTATAAAGACGGTGAGAATATGATTGTCGGACCAGAGATGGTGCAACAGACCACAGCTAAAGTAAGGAAGATCAAGGAGAAAATGAAGACTTCACAAGATCGCCAGAAGAGTTACGCGGACAAGCGTCGCAGACTTTTGGAATTCGAACAGGGTGACCATGTATTTCTGAGAGTCACACCTACTACTGGAGTAGGTAGAGCCTTGAAATCGAAGAAGTTGACTCCGAAATTCATTGGACCATATCAGATTTCTGCACGAATTGGGCCGGTTGCTTATCGGATTGCATTACCTCCGATACTGTCCAATATTCATGACGTGTTTCATGTGTCACAATTGAGGAAGTATCTCGCAGATCCATCTCACGTGATCGAACCAGACACAATCCAGCTAAGGGATAACCTGTCGTTCGAAGTACCACCCGTGAGAATTGACGACAGGAAGATTAAGCGGTTGAGGACCAAGGATCTTTCGTTAGTCAAGGTGATCTGGAACCCAATTACTGGAGATGCGACTTGGGAACTGGAGAGCAAGATGAGGGAACAACACCCAGAGTTATTTATCGATGCATAGTTTCGAGGACGAAACTAATTTTAGGGGGGAGTAATGTAAGACCCATAATTTTAAAGTACCCTTTTATGTATTTTTGGTATATTTTGGATTTTGGCTCGGAGGCTTTTAAGCCAAAGTTAATAATATTTTGGAGTTTTATAATAAAAAAGGTATTTCGATGCCAATTAGAATTTCTCGTCGATAAATAAATTGAATTTAACTGCGGAAAATACCTTACGGTGAATTTAAGGCGTTTCGGGTGAAACGGTAATTTAATAAATATCTAGATTTGGAGATATTTGTTAAGTTATATTTATTATATATTTATATGTTTGCTTGGAGGGAAAAAGAAAGGAAAACTAGAAGGAAGGAAAAGGAAAAGAAAATAGTATATAAAGGAAGGAAGGAAAAAGGAAGAAAGGAAAAGCAAAGGAAAGAAATAGAAAGGAAGGAAAACAAAAAATTTTTCATCTTCTTCCCCTCTGTTAACCGTGAAACCCAAAATTCCATCCTCCTCCATTTTTCGTTTTCGTTGCTTCCTTTTCTTCAAAACTAGTGACCCAAGGTTGGGTGAGGTTAGACCAAGGTTTTTCGTAACTCCACTCTTCCTCTTTGATTCGAAAACGAAGAAAATACGGTTTTTGAGATCCAAACACAAACCCCTCCGTTTCTCCTAGATCCAAACCTCATTTCTCGAAGAGATAGAAGGGAAAGTTGCTCACCTCCGTGCTACGGTGCTAGTGCACTAATTTGGAAGCGGCGTTGCAAGCGGAGATTTTACCGGAATTTCTCGCGGAACCGGAAACTCTCGATAAAGCTAACTTTTGAGGTAAGGGCTCCTTCCAAACTTCTAGCTTGCATTAGGGACTTATCTGTAGTTGTGTGTGGGAAGGAATTTGTTAGGGTTAAATGTATCGATTTGGGGAAAGACGAAACTAGTGTGTTATGGGTAAAAACCTTAGAGTTAGGTTTTTGTTTATAGTGATGAATGTTTCGTGGTAAATGAAATTGGATGTATCTGGGTGTTATGTTGCGTGATTTGTGTTCGTTGTATTTGGTGTGATTGTTGTGAATCATGGTTTGAATGTGAAAGTATGTTTGAATTTGTTTCTGTGGAATTTGAAAACCATTAGAGTTAAACGAGTATTAAAAATGTGGAATCTTTTAATACCTCGGTTTGCTTAATGTGTATTTGAGGAAAATGCTTAAGTTAACTGGGCGTTGAGAATGGGGAATCTCTTAATGTCTCGGTTACTTAACTATCGTTTTTGAAAATCGTTCGGTAAATGAGTATTAAGAATGGGGAATCTCTTAATGACTTGTTTACTGAATGTTTTGCGAGGAAATCGTTTAAGTCAAAAGTATATTAAGAATGGGGAATCTCTTAATATGACTGTTTGCTTAACGTTTTGTTTTGAAAATCATTAAGTTAAATCGGTATTAAGAACGGGGAATCTCTTAATGACTTATTTAATTAATGTTGTTTGAAAGTCGTTTAAGTAAATGGGTATTAAAAATGGGGAATCTTTTAATATCTGCATTTGCTTAACGATTGCTGTGAATGGAGTCTGTGTATGCTCATGCATTTCATTTGGTAAATTGTGTCGACCCGTGATAGGTGACACCTTGGTAAACTGTACGGACCCGTGATAGGTTGTACGTTTGCGATTTACATTTTAGTAAATCGTGTTGACCCGTGATAGGTGACACCATGGTAACTGTACTGACCCGTGATAGGTGGTACATTTACGATTTACATTTTTGGTGAATTGTGCTGACCCGTGATAGGTGGCACCTAGGTAAACAGTACTGGTCTGTGATAGGCGGTACGTTTACGATTCCCGCTTTTTCTTTTAGTAAATCGTGTTGGCCCGTGATAGGTGACACCTCGGTAAACTGTACTGACCCGTGATAGGTGGTACGTTTATGATTTACGCATTTTAGTAAATTGTGCTGACCCGTGATAGGTGGCACCTCGGTAATTGGTACTTTGGCCTGCGATAGGCGGTACAATTATGATTTACGGCCCTTCGAGGAGGGTTTTGGTTTGGAATTCCGAGTCCATGCATTTTGGCATATACGCATTGCATTAGGGTGCTTGGCACACGAGTCGTGTTTGATTTGAGTTTTATGATTGAGTGATTTGAATTTGATTTATCGTGTTAATTGCGTTGAAATTGCTAAGTGGTATGTGTTGATTATTGCGTGTAAGTATGATGGCTATCGAGATCCCAATTGCCGTGGTAATCGCGTAGAAATTGCTAAGTGTTAAGTGGTGAACTTGATTAGGAATGACTTAGGTTAATTCATGAATTTTTGGAAAACTGATCAGGGAAATCGATTTCCCAATCGATTGGATGGGTAAACAGGGACACGGCCAATTCACAAATCGATTAGCCAATCGATTTCGAAATCAATTTTTCAAAGGAATCAGTTAAGAAATCGATTGCTCAATCGATTTAGCCTTAAGTCAGGGGCTCAGGAACCAATCAATCGATTTACCAATCGATTGAATTCAGCCCAGGATTCTGTTTTCATTAAGAATCCCTTACCAAATCGATTAGGAAATCGATTGGCTCGAAACCAGGGGCTCAGGAACCAATCAATCGATTTACCAATCGATTGAATTCAGCCCAGGATTCTGTTTTCATAAAAAAATCTTCACCCCAATCGATTGCCCAATCGATTGGCTCAGTGAAAATCCTCATTTTTAGTTGTATGATTAATTGCTCATGAATCTATCCATGTCTTGTTTTATCATGTGTTAATTAGGAGATCGAGAACTGCATTTTACCTTCATTTTCATTGACAATGTAATGTATGAACTTTTCGCACATTGAAAATCCTGTTAAGGTGCATGTTTAGTTAAAAAGTTGTTTTGAGCATTCAAAAACTTAATTGCTATGTGTTAACTGTTATTTTCTGGTTGGTGACCCTTTACACTATTTGTGGAAATCTGGGCTTTGCCCTCAGATGAGAGTCAGGACGGCCCTACTGGTTCGTACCCTACGAACAGGGATGGAGATGGGAACGCTTGACTGCTGTTACGTTAGGAGGATCTCACGGGGCGCGTGGAGATTACTCCGGGTGTATAGCTTTTTGGTAGGATGATCAGATTAGGATGATGTATAGGGACTAGGGGTCCTTCTTTTTGGTTTGGAGTATTTTAGTTTGGAAAAACTGTACTTATACAAATATTATCAGTTTGATATCATCTTTGGATGGGTTCCATGTACCATTTGATGTTATGTAAAAATGTTTTGGATTTATAATTGAAGAAACTTTTTCCGCTGCGTAAACTATAATGACTCAATTATTTATCCAAAAGCATTTCCTGATTTATTTCTCTGTTTTATTTTAATTCCTTTTGAAAAAAAAAAAAATATACCCTCGCTTTGAAAAACGGGGTGTTACACATGTAGTAGTGAGATGCGATATGAACCTGGCAATGTAATTCAATCTGCCCAAAAAAAGCCACGAACTTCTTTTTCCGTGCGTGGAGCGGGCATTTCTTGTATTGCTCTTACTTTATCTGGATCCACTTCTATCCCTTTTTGACTAACGATAAACCCAAGTAACTTGCTTGATCTTACACCAAAAGTGCATTTAGAAGGGTTTAAACGGAGTCTGAACTTCCTTAGTCGCTCAAATAACTTTTGAAGGTTAACAAAATGGTCTTCTTCGGTTCGAGATTTTGCGATCATATCATCCACGTAAACCTCTATTTCCTTATGCATTATGTCATGAAACAAGGTTACCATTGCTCTTTGATAGGTTGCCCTGACATTCTTCAATCCAAATGGCATCACTTTATAGCAGAAAGTCCCACATTGTGTGATGAATGTAGTTTTCTCCATATCTTCGGGAGCCATCTTGATTTGATTGTACCCTGAGAAACCATCCATGAAGGAGAAAAGAGAGTATTGAGCAGTGCTATCTACTAGGACATCAATGTGAGGCAAAGAAAAATCTTCTTTTGGACTAGCTTTATTTAAATCACGATAATCAACACACATTCGAACATTTCCATCTTTCTTTGGAACTGGAACAATATTAGCAACCCATTGAGGATATTTTGCCACTGCTAAGAAACCAGCATCAAATTGTTTTTTGACCTCTTCTCTAATTTTAAGTGACATATCAGGTCTCATCCTCCTCAATTTTTGTTTAATTGGAGCACATTCAGGCTTGAGTGGTAGCTTGTGTTCAACTATGTTAGTATCTAGCCCAGGCATATCCTGATATGACCATGCAAAGACATCCACATAATCAAATAAAAGTTTAACCAGCTTTTCTCGTTCACTTTCTTTCATAGACATGCCAATTTTAACTTCTTTCTTATCATGCTCAGTCTCTAAATTGATCACCTCAAAAGGTTCTTGATAGGGTTGGAATATCTTAGCTTCCTGTTCAATTAACCTTTCTAGTTCTGGGGGAGGCTCACAATCGTCTTCACAATCCTCATCAGCGTGATTAATTGGGTGTTCAAAATTACAAGAAAGTGTTCTAGCGCTGCTATTTTCACATATTCATTTTCGACTCTGCATGGTTTAAATTAAGAAGAAAAAGGAAAAGAAAGAAATATGAATAAAGATTGCTAAAAGAAAGAGAAAAGAGAAAGAGAAAAAACAAAACCAGTTGGAGAATTCAAAAAATGCATTTATTGATAATAAGTACGAAATTGAAATACATATGCCCTAACTAGTTATCCTTATAGCCTTGGGCAGAGCAAAAGGAGTTAAAAATACATAATTACTTTGAACACGAATTAAACAAACACGGGAAACTCGATGATCTTCCAATTGTTGAGATTGGTGTTTGGAGGACAAGGGTACACTAGCTTGAGGGTATCCTCATCACCATGATCATCTTCCGCAACAGCCACTTGATCAACATATATTATTCCGGCGCTTTGAAAATTTTGGCGAATGTCACAAATAGGAATCTTCTGTGAATTCGGTATCCAGTTTTCCCAACGAGTCACCTTGTTTTCTCTTTTTTCCTTCGCAGCCTTTTCTTCATCGGCTTGAGTAGGTACATATCTCAACCCGTACCTATTGTTCTTTTCTGGAATTTCTATCAACTTCCCCAAATTGAGAAAAACTCCTCCTTCTGACATGGATTTGGTAGACTTCAATGATGTGGTAGATTGTTTTGGTTCTTTTAAACAATATCCTTCACCCATGAAGACAACATTGGCAATTTCTAATGCTTGAAAGGAAGTCTCAATGGCTTCCTCTGCTTCTTCAATGTATCCCGTAGAAGATAAATGACTCACTATCATATCTTCTTCCCCAGATTTTATCACCAGTTTATTGTTCACTATAAACTTTAGCTTTTCATGGAGAGTGGATGTCATTGCTCCAGCAGCGTGAATCCACGGTCTCCCTAAAAGGTGTAACGCCCGGATTTTGATCCAAGACATTACTTAAAAATATTTATTTTCTTTCAAAAACGGCTTAATTTTTTTTTTTTAAAGTAATTCATCATATAATAAATAAAATTTATCTAGTAAATAGTTTGATTCCATTTTAAAAAAAATACCACAATGCGATTTATCGGATATTATTATTTGTAAAGACAATTTACTAATTGTAGAAAATGTTCGCTTAAAAATAAAATAATTCAAGTTTTTCCTAGCAGAAGGACTCCGCCTCCGCATTTCTATTAAAAATCAACGATTACAAATAAATAAACTTAAAAATTGTATCACAACGGTTTTATCATTACAAACATTATTATTATTATTTTATTAAAGTACCCCTGTTTCCCACGCGCGTGCGCCAAGCAAATGTCATTCATGCAACCCTTCAAGATTGTTAGTACCTAAATATTGGTGTAAGGGGTCAGTTCATCCCACGGCAAAATTAGACCAATAATAAGTTAACAACCATAAAATATAAATATAAAATCTCTTTTGTAATAAAAGATTTAGAGAAATTGATTTTTATAATACGTAAGGTGTATCAAAAATTATGAGATGTATCTAAATAACAAGTAGTAACTCACCTTAGAACAAATAATTATATAAAAATAACAATGACAATAAAATATATGCAATTTATGCATGTCCTAAACATATATGATCCGGATATAGCCAGCCACTAAGGCGTCCACACAGAAGTCACCCATACCAATGGGGAAAATTAAACCAGCCACTAAGGCGTCCACAAAGATGCATATGGTATTTTTCTTTTAATACATTCAGACATCATATCAATATCTTATGAATCGCTAATTTAATATCTAACCTAACTCTGCATGGGGAAAAAGCCCTTACCTTGGACGCTTTCCTTCCACGTACCACTATATAGCCCTCGAAAATCTCACCAAGATGAATAAAAGTTTATAGCTCCGATCAAAAAGCTAGGGAATGTAAGGATGGTTGTTTGAGTGGCTTAGAAAATATTTGAGATAAATGTAGTGTTGGTAATGCATGTGAGTGATTATGACTTATTTTCCTCTACTGTAAGTTTAATCGTGTCCTAAGAAGGAGAGGTGTATGTGACTAATAAAGGAGGCATAAAGCTGATCAGAGAGAATGAATAATTCTCTTCATTGAGTTTAATTGCACACATGAATAAGGAATTAAATTGGAATAATGCCATTCAATGACGAACCGTTAAGAATTAATTGACATTCATGTATTTATTCTTGCTAGTTACACATTTGAATGGACACAATATAAATTAAATTTTATAAAATATAGTTATAAAATAGTAGTGTGAGTGATTAAATTTGACTTAGTCAAAATTGGCTTGGTCATTGTTCACTCTAAGACAAATATTTCTACGAGTTTTAATTAGTTAATAATAAAAATCCCAATAATAAATTATTTAATATGAAAATACTTTATCAAATAATTAAACATTCAAAGAATAATTATCTTACTATCGTCACACTAAATTAATAAAAGGATAAACAAAACTAATGATTTTAAATTAATTAATTAAAAAAAAGGGTGATACAATACTTACCCCCTTAAAATAGTTTTGTCCTCGAAACTAAGAGGTCTCTAAAAGGTATGGGTAAAGCTCTCTTATCTTCTCTTCCAACTCCCAAGTAGCATCCCCAGTCGTCTGGTTCCAAATCACCTTAAACCAACGGAATTTCCTTTCCCCTCAAATGTTTGGTAGTTCTGTCGGCGATGCTTATCGGTGGGACCTCGAAGGTAAAATTCTCCTTCAATTGAATATCATCTGGCGCAATAATATGGGATGGATCTGCAATGTACTTCCTCAATTGTGATACATGGAACACATCATGTAAATTAGCTAAATTCGGTGGTAAGGCAATTTGATACGCCACTGGACCCACACTTCGAAGAATTTGATATGGTCCAATAAACTTCGGAGTAAGCTTTTTAGACTTCAATGCCCTACCAACTCCAGTAGTAGGCGTCACTCTCAAGAATACATGTTCATCCTCCTGAAACTCTAAGGGTCTCCTATGTCGATCAACATAACTCTTCTGCCTGCTCTGTGCTGTTCTCATCCGCTCTTGGATCTGACGCACCTTCTCTGTAGTCTGTTGCACCAGCTCTAGCCCTACGATTAAGTTTTCGCCATCCTGATACCAACACAAGGGAGTTTGACACTTGCGCCCATACAAATCCTCGTACAGGGCCATACCGATGCTTGCATGATAGCTATTATTATAGGTAAATTCGACAAGAGGCAATAGATCATCCCAACTTCCTCTGTTATCTAATGTACAAGCTCTTAGCAAATCTTCTAAGGTCTGAATAGTCCTTTCAGTTTGGCCATCGGTTTGAGGGTGGTAAGCGGAACTCAATCTCAATTTAGTACCCAATGCCTCATGCAATGCTCCCCACAAACGAGAAGTGAACATTGGATCTCTATCTGACACAATGCTAGATGGTATCCCGTGTAATCTAACAATTTCCGCAACGTAAATCTCTGCAAGCTTAGATACATTGTAAGTAGTCCTTACAGGTATGAAATGTGCGGATTTTGTGAGCCTGTCAATAATCACCCAAATGGAGTCAAATTTCTTCTGAGTCTTAGGTAATGCCACCACAAAGTCCATAGATATGCTATCCCATTTCCACACTGGTACATCTAATGACTGCAACAGTCCAACAGGTCTTTGGTGTTCAACCTTAGCCTTTTGGCAAGTCAGGCAAGACGCCACATATTCCGCCACTTGTTTCTTCATTCCTGGCCACCAAAATCTTTGCTTCAAGTCTTTACACATCTTTGTAGTACCAGGATGAATACTCAGTTTGCTCTTGTGGGCCTCATCCAAAATGGTTTTTCTCAACTCTGCATCATCCGGCACACAAATACGTTTATTACACCACAAAATGTTATCTGGACCCATTTGAAATTCGGGAGCCTTGCCGGTCTCAACCAATTTTCATCTCCCCTGAGTAGTCTCATCGGTCGCTTGAAGGGCTTTTATCTCACTCATTAGTTCATTATCTACAATGATCATTCCACATTGTACTTTTCCCGACAAAGAATCCATATTAAGATCCAAGTCGCGAAAAATTCTCTAACAACTCTAATCCCTTCATTTTTATGGATGACAAATGGGCCCGCTTCCTACTCAAGGCATCAGCCACCACATTGGCTTTTTCTGGGTGATAGTGCAACGTGAACTCATAATCCTTGATGAACTCCATCCATCTCCGCTGTCGGATATTAAGCTCCTTCTGGTCGAACAAGTATTTCAAACTTTTATGGTCACTGTATACATCAAAATTGCACCCATACATATAGTGCCTCCAAATTTTTAGTGCAAAAACTATTGCATCCAACTCCATGTCATGCGTGGGATAATGTTTCTCATGCACCTTCAACTGTCTTGAAGCATATGCTACCACTTGTTTGTTCTGCATAAGTACACAACCCAACCCTTGTAAAGAAGCATCACAATAAACTTCATATGGTTCTTCTGGTTGTGGTAACACCAACACCGGTGATGTAGTTAGCTTATCTTTCATCATCTGAAAACTCCTCTCACATTCCTCCGTCCATGCATAAATATGATTCTTCCTTGCGAGTTGTGTCAACGGCGCTGCAATCTTGGCAAAATCCTCAATGAATCTTCTATAATATCCAGCCAAGCCCAGGAAACTTCTAATCTCTGTGACGGTTTGTGGTTGTTTCCATGCCACCACAGCCTCTACTTTAGTTGGGTCGACAGCGATACCTTCCTTTGAAATAACGTGTCCCAAGAATTTCACCTCCTCCAACCAGAATTCACATTTCCCCAAATTAGCATACAATCTCTTGTCCTTCAAGACTTGCAAAACTTGACGTAGGTGGACTTCATGTTCCTCCAGGATCTTAGAATAAATCAATATGTCATCAATGAAGACCACTACAAATTTGTCTAAGAAGGGGTGAAATATACGATTCATGTAGTCCATGAAAATAGCTGGTGCGTTGGTGACACCAAAAGGCATCACCAAATACTCAAAGTTCCATAGCGAGTTCTGAATGCAGTTTTAGGAATGTCTTCTTCCTTCACCCGAATTTGATGATACCCCGACTTCAAATCAATCTTAGAAAATATCATTGCTCCTTTGAGTTGGTCCATCAAGTCATCAATGCGTGGCAAGGGATACCTATTTTGATGGTGACTTTGTTAAGTTGACGGTAATCGACACAGAGTCTAGACTTTCCATCCTTATTCTTCACTAGGAGTACTGGTGCTCCCCAAGGTGAGACACTCGGTCGTATGAATTTTTTAGATAAAAGGTCCTCCAACTGATTTTTCAACTCTGACAATTCCGATGGAGACATTCTATATGGTGCAATAGATATAGGTCCTGTACTCGGAGTCACATCAATTGAGAATTCAATATCACGAACTGGGGGTAATCCTGGTACATCCGGCGGAAATACCTCTGGAAAATCTTCGACCACAAGTATCCCGTCTACCTCCACCTCTAGCTTCGTACTGACTGAGTTGAGGGAAACACACTTCCGAACTCCCTCTTTCAAAGAGAAGTTCAATTTATTGGTATCGAGGAATCGAGAAACACCTAGGTCTGGGAATATCACAGACTTACGAGCACAATCCAATAGAACATAATGGCTTGACAACCAATCCATTCCAAGGATCACTCCCACATGCTTGAGGGGAATACAAATCAAATCAACATTGAATCTCATATCGAACACAATCCACAGGCATTGCAAGCAAGCCGTATTACATTTCACCGATTCGGTAGAAGGTAGGGTAACCACCAAATCAAACGGCAAAGTAGTAATAGTAAGTTGGAGCGAATCCACCCAATCCAATGAAATGAATGAGTGTGTTGCCCCCGAATCATAAATTACATTAAGTGATTTTCCAGCAATTAAACACTCACCTTGGATAAGCTCAGAGGAAGATGGAGTTTCCTCTCCATTGATGTGGTAGACACGTCCCTTGGCAGTAGGGCGTACAACATTGCCGTTGATATTGTTGCGGTTGACAGCTCTATCGTCCTTCCGTTCAGGGCATTCATTGGCAAAATGGTCTGGTTTCTGACAAATGTAACAAACCCTTGGTCTGATTGGACACTCAAATATCTTGTGTCCCTCTCTGTTGCAGCGAAAACACTTAACAGGGTACGCCTGGTTCTGACTTGGAACTTTTGGCCCTTGACCTTCCATGTTTTGAGGTCGAGGTTGATCTCTAGCATTCCCCAGTGGTCGGGCATATGGCTTGTATTGTTGATGCTGCTTGCCCCTATTATGTTGGTCGTTATGCCCCTGTTTTCAAATATTAACATTTAGAGGCAGATATTCACACTTAGAGGCCAAACTTATGACTCTAATGATATGGATGGATTTAAATCTCTACCTGAGGTCTGATGGGTCCACCTACAGCACCCCTATTCAGACGGATCTGTTTCATCTGCTCCACTTTCTTGCATTTCTCCACTAGCACTTGATATTGGCGTATCTCCAAGGGCCCCACTAACTCCTTAATTTCATACCTAAGCCCGCTTTCAAACCTCTCGCACATGTATTCTTCATCTATCTGATTTAGGAAATAGCGGAAGTGCTTTGCTAGAGACTCGAACTTTGCCGCATATTCCGCTATCGTGAGATTCCCTTGATACAACTTCAGAAATTGGGCCTCCTTCTCAGCCCTAGCACTTTTAGGGAAGTATTTTTCTAGGAACTTATTCTTGAAAGCCTCCTAGGTTAGCTCTTCATGATTTGTCTCCATCATTTTTTTCGCACCTCGCCACCAGTATTCAGCTTCACCAATCATCAAATAGGTCGCATACTCTACTTTCGCATTGTCAGGGCAGTGTAGGATCTCGAAGATCTTCTCGATTTCTTGCATCCAAAGATCAGCCTTGTCGGGGTCATGTTCCCCTTTGAATTTAGGTGGATCTTGTCGACGAAATTCATTCAATGCTCTTGTTGCACTGGCTGCTTCATCCCTCTGATCCCTCTGTGCATCTCGTTGAGCCTGGATCGCAGCTTGTTGGGCCATTGCTGCGGCCATAGCATTCATGGCTTGGATTGCTTCAGTCATGTCGTTTCTTCCTTGGGGAACCGATCGTTTTGTACGACGAGCCATAACGCTTCCTAAAATTATCTAATTAGTAAAATATTATAACGTAATTTTAACTTTTGGGTGGTACGGAAGTCTTTTATTGAACATTATATAGTAGGTTCGGGTTATACATCAAGTTGTTCTTTGGAGGGGTTCCCAGGAAAGAGAGGTGGGTCAATGGACCACTTAATAACCAAGTCTTTCCTTAGCCAGAACCCCTCCAATACAACCTTTTTGTATTATCCTTCCCTTCTATTTTGGGGATCATACAATTATACATAATATAGGGTTTAGAATATTGTCTTTAATTAAATACATTTAGATCACATGATGAAAGCTCAACAGTTACTTTGTAATTTAGATTGAAATAATTTTAAATCGTGGTAATAAACTCATAATTCACAATATCATACAACCATAAATGTTTATCGCTTGATTGAAATTATTTCTAATCGTAGGATCAAGAATTTAAAACATATTTTTCATCATAATTATTCAAGGAAATTAGACAATTAAATTCACATAATTGAAATTTAAGTCATTAATGACATAAAATAGTTAGAAAATCAAGCCCTTAGTACAAAAAAGTAGAGAGTTTAAAATTAATAAAATAAAACAATCATACGATGAATAAGTAAAAATCATAAAGATTATAAAATGTAACAACTTAAATAAAATATAAAAGACAATGCCAATCTTGATAGGGTTTGAATATCTTAGCTTCCTATTCAATTAACCTTTCTAGTTCTGGGGGAGGCTCACAATCGTCTTCACAATCCTCATCAGCGTGATTAATTGGGTGTTCAAAATTACAAGAAAGTGTTCTAGCGCTGCTATTTTCAACATATTCATTTTCGACTCTGCATGGTTTAAATTAAGAAGAAAAAGGAAAAGAAAGAAATATGAATAAAGATTGCTAAAAGAAAGAGAAAAGAGAAAAGAGAAAAAACAAAACCAGCTGGAGAATTCAAAAATGCATTTATTGATAATAAGTACGAAATTGAAATACATATGCCCTAACTAGTTATCCTTATAGCCTTGGGCAGAGCAAAAGGAGTTAAAAATACATAATTACTTTGAACACGAATTAACAAACACGGGAAACTCGATGATCTTCCAATTGTTGAGATTGGTGTTTGGAGGACAAGGGTACACTAGCTTGAGGGTATCATCATCACCATGATCCTCTTCCGCAACAGCCACCTGATCAACATATATTATTCTGGCGCTTTGAAAATTTTGGCAAATGTCACAAATAGGAATCTTCTGTGAATTCGGTATCCAGTTTTCCCAACGAGTTACCTTGTTTTCTCTTTTTTCCTTCGCAGCCTTTTCTTCATCGGCTTGAGTAGGTACATATCCCAACCCGTACCTATTGTTCTTTTCTGGTATTTCTATCAACTTCCCCAAATTGAGAAAAACTCCTCCTTCTGACATGGATTTGGTAGACTTCAATGATGTGGTAGATTGTTTTGGTTCTTTTAAACAATATCCTTCACCCATGAAGACAACATTGGCAATTTCTAATGCTTGAAAGAAAGTCTCAATGGCTTCCTCTGCTTCTTCAATGTATCCCGTAGAAGATAAATGACTCACTATCATATCTTCTTCCCCAGATATTATCACCAGTTTATTGTTCACTATAAACTTTAGCTTTTGATGGAGAGTGGATGTCACTGCTCCAGCAGCGTGAATCCACGGTCTCCCTAAAAGGCAACTGTACGCCGACTTAATATCCATCACTTGAAAGGTTATTCCAAAGTTATGGGGTCCGATTTGAATCGGCAGGTCAATCTCACCAACAACTTGTCTTCTGGATCCATCAAACGCTTTCACCACCATAGCACTCGGCTTCAAACAAGCCCCATCAACAAAAAGTTTTGAAAGTGTCGATTTCGGCATGACATTTAACGATGAACCGTTATCAACTAGCACTCGTGCAAGAATATGATCATGACACCTCACAGAGATATGTAGTGCTTTATTATGCTCCATCCCATCAGCTGGTAATTCAACATCGCTAAAACTCAAACTGTTACTGGCGGTGATATTACCGACGACACCATCAAATTGGTCGACAGTGATATCATGAGTAAGATGGGCCTCATTTAAAATTTTCATCAATGCCCTTCTGTGTGCTTCAAAGTTTAATAACAAAGAAAGAATAGATATCTTGGAAGGGGTTTGATTTAGTTGATCTACCACCTTATACTCACTTTGCTTTATAAACTTCAAAAATTCATTAGCTTCTTCTATAGGCACTGTCTTTTTGCAAATTTCTGGTCCTTTTATGGCATGATACACAACCTCTTTCCCTTTTTCGCCATGACCCTCTTTTTCCTAAGTTGTTCAGGAGCGTATACTCGACCACTCCGGGTCATCCCACCAATCCCTGAAATATTGTGACATCAGTACCTTGATGTTTAGAGCTATCACCTGATTGGTGGTTGACTAAATGGGATGTGACTTCATAACTCCATGGTACCGCCTTGTTATTTTTATAAGGAAAAGAAGTTGGTGCTTGGACAATTATTGCATTTTTTCCACTATGAGTTGGCTTAGGATTCTCTTTTCTATAAAGGATTTCCAATGGTCTTGGAAAAGATCTATCATTTTCCATGCATGGCTCTATGGTCAATACGTGATTATCTTTTGTATATTGGTCTATATCTTCTTCAATGACATTTACAGCAGTATCTCTGTGACCCGGCAAAGGATTATTCCCCACGTTGGGACCATCTTCCTTGAAGGTAAGCCATTTTGCATTGATCAATTCTTGCACTTTAGTTTTTAAGGCTTGACAATCTGCGACAGAATGCCCCACGGCTCCAGCATGGTATTCACATTTGGCGTTTGGATTATACCATTTTTGGGAATGGTGGTTCTAGAGGTTTCATTGGCCTCAGGACTACCATTGAATTTTGGAGTAAGTGAGGCAACAACTGACTGTACGTGACAGGAATTGGGTCAAAACGGTTGTCCTTTTTTGATTGACAGGTGGTCTGTAGTGATTTGAGATTGGATTTTGGTTCCATTGACTTTGTTGGGAAAATGCGGTAGGTGGTGGTTGATAAAAAGGTGGTCTTGAAGGGTGATATTGAGGGTATGAAGCTTGTGTGGTTGCGGCCACATATGGATAAGGAATGTAAGGAGTTTGTGATATTGGGGGCTGGAAGTGTGGGGGTCGATAAGAATTGATGGGTGGAAAATAGGAGACTCTGGGGTTTACCATTACAGCATTAGCGTCCCCTTCTTTCTTTTTTGTGAATGTCGTTTGGGGTCTTTTTATGCCAGTTGCTGCACATACGATCTTGCCACTCCTCATCCCACTTTCTAACCTTTCTCCTATCATGACAAGGTCAGAAAAGTTTGATGACATGCTCCCAATCATCTTATCATAAAAAGGTGACTGGAGAGTATCCATAAACATACCACCCATTTCTTTTTCAGATAATGGAGGTTCTACTTGTGATGCCATTTCCCTCCACCGTTGCGCGTATTCTTTGAAAGCTTCATTGTCTTTTTTCAATGAATTTTGCAATTGCATCCTATCAGGGGCCATGTCAATGTTGTACCTGTATTGCCTCAAGAAGGCATCAGCCAAGTCCTTCCACGAACGAATACGACTTCGCTCAAGGTGCATATACCAACTTAACGATGCCCCACTCAAACTATCTTGAAAAAAATGAATGAGAAGTTTATCGTTATGAGCATGAGAAGCCATTTTTCTGCAATACATAGTTAGATGATTTTTAGGACATGTGTTGCCCTTGTATTTTTCAAAGTCAGGAACCTTGAATTTGGGAAGGATAGTCACATCAGGAACCAGACACATATCGAAAGCTTCAAGGCCATAACCATTATACCCCTCAATTGCTTTTATTCGCTCTTCCAAGACATGGAATTTTTCCTTTTATTGTGTATCATCCCCAATGTGAGGTTGATGCCAATTCTCGTTAGCATCAAAATGGGGCACTTGAGGTACACTATATGGAATATTTTCTGTGGGTGTAGTGTTTTGGGGTGGCACATAGCCCAGATGAGGTGGGATTTGTGATTGGTTTAAGTTTTGGGGATTGAAATCTGAGTGGTTTTGGTTATTTTCTATGGGGTTGATGACTACAGGCGGAGTATAACCAGGCAGGAGACCATATATAGGAAATTGCATAGTTGCAGTGCGGAATTGTTGGTTAGTCGGGGTAAAACCCGGTGGATGAGAAGGAGTAGTTTGGTGTTCTTCATTTACAATTGGAGGATCCCCATCTGTATTCTCCTTCCTTGCCAAAGCTTGTATAGCTTCCAAGATTCGATCGACCTTTTCCTTCAGTTGGTTGACATCCGCTCTTATCACTTCTTGGTTTTGCTCAAGTTCATCCATGATATTGGAATTCGCGCGCGTTCGATAAGGGTGTCGGGGAATCAGCTTTATTGATTTTTGTCTGTTTTTTTTTTTATATTAAAAAAATTAATAATAAATAAATAAAATTTCTATGAGTGTGAAAATATGAATGTGATGGAAATGAAATTAGTTAATTATGATAGTTGGATAGTGGGGAATCCTACGCCTTAGGTAATAGCAAGAACAAATTATTAGTGAAGAAAATATGAGGACTGGAAATCAAAATAGAAAATCCTTCATTGATAAGAAAAAGAGTGCATCATATTCAAATTAAAAACTACATTGACTATGGGATTTCAATTTTCTCTTCTAATAGGACAACCAATCTTCTCCTCCAATTCTTCTATCAAATTTTTGCAATATTCAACGAACATGTAGACTTTGACTGGAGTATTCAACAGATTCATTACCACATCAATCTCTCTTAGATGCTTTGGAATTTTTAAGACTGCTTGATTGGCTAGCATTGCCAATTTTGAAAAGCAGTCTTTCCAGTGTCTTCCTTTATCTTCCAGCTCTTTATAGATCTCTTGGTTCTTCAATTGCCCAAGCAACACCATGAAACGCTCCTCCCAGTATATGGTTTCATCCTTCAAGTCATTATATATCTTTTCTTGATAATCAATGTAATTCTTCAACTCACTAGAAGCTTCCATCTCTGCTTTTAGTGCATCTTGGTGTTTTGAGAGTAATTCTTCGATTTCTTCCTTTTGTTGCCTCTCATTCCTTACTTGACTCTCATATTTATCTGCCATTTCTTTTAGTTGTTTCTTTAAATCTTCAAACGCTCTTTTTATGTTCTTCTCAGAGCTTGCTGATTTTGTCCACAACTGCTTCCACATATAGGCTTCTTCAATAGCTGCATTCCTTTCTTGTTTTCGCACATCTAACTCTTCATTTGCACCTCTCAAACAATCTTGTATGTCAAGTTTATTTCCTTTTTCAATTTTCAACCTCTTGTTGCTTCTTTCGATAAACTGACTTTTACATGTGTTTTCTGATCGTAAGTTCTCATTCTCTTGGGTGACTTTTACTAACTTTGCTTGCAGCTCGTTTTTCTCCTCTTCAGATTTTAGCAAAGATGCTTTGAGCTCTTCTATCTCTTCATTTGCAACAAGAATAGGTTCAGGCATTTCCTGATCATTTGAGGGTGTACTGTGGAAAGGCAGCTTGATTTTTGGACTCTATTTTTACCCATTGTTGATAGGGTTCTTTTGTGCTGCAACTTCTGCATCCAAGTGCTTTTCCTTTTCGGATGATCTTTTCCCAAGCTCGACTTATCCTTCGCAACATAGGTAGGTCTACTATACCCGTATTGTGCAAAATAAAAGCTTCCAATGACTTATCATCTGGTTTATCCAACATAGGGTAGCCAAGCTGTCTCAAAGCTACCGCCGGATTGTAATTAATACATCCTTTGGTTCCCATGATAGGCACATTTGGGAAATCTCTGCATTGACATATTACTTCCTCTACCCCTTGTTCTCTGTGATACCATGAAATTGTGTCTCCAGTAAGACTAGCTATACTTTGAGCCCATTCACGATTATCTTTAATTCCAATATGATACCCTTTCTTGAACATATGAGACATAAACCAGATATACATCACTGGAGCACAACACAAAATTGTTCCCCCTTTCTTCTCATGTCGCATATGTAGAGAGTAGTATACATCAGCAAGAATCGCGGGAACTGGGTTTTTCTTATGTTTGTTAAAAGATAAGACGACATTGATAGCAGCAAAATCAACAAAATTATCAAGGTTTGGGAATAAAACAATACCATAGATGATTAGAGCCAAAACATCTATAAAAGCACTCCATTCTTTTTTAACGGCTAAATCGTGGCACTTTTGCTCTAGATATTTTCTTGAAAAACCATGAATGGCTCCTTTTTCTTCTTTTGTACTTGTCAACTCTCTTATATCGATTTTCAATACTTCCGAAATTGCCTCCAAACTTGGTGGTGGTCCAGTATATCGATAAGGATTTCCTTTCTCTAGGGAATAACCCAATATTTGCTCAAATTCCTCTAATGTCGGGGCCAACTGAAAGTCTTGAAAGGTGAAACATCTTAAGAGAGGGTCGTAGTACTGAGCCAACGCCGTGAGTGCCCCTATTTGCACATTTACTGCCAAGAGATTTAGGATCTTCCCATATTTGCGAAAGAAACTCTCACGTTGTATAGTTTTCATTTGATTGTTAATGTCTCTTAAACTTTTCAAATCAAGTTGTTTAAACTTTAAAAGTAAAGTTTTTCTCTTTTCCAATCCCATTGTCCACTTTAATTTAACACGTGACTAAGGTTCTTATGATTCCCCAACAATCCTGAAAATTGATGCAAAATTGATGTTGCCTTCTACGAAAATAATTTCCCTTTTAAATTGAGAAATAATGGGGGCAGTGAACCAAGTCATGTTCTCATTACAAGAAGCACTGAAAGCAGCAAACAAGGCGAAACAAAAACTTGAAGAAGTAAGAGAGTTAGAGTTGCTAAAGATTATAGACCTCATTATACGACCTATACCTTAGAAGAGGATCCCACAAATATTTAAGAAGTTTTGTCATATTTGGATGCAGATTTATTGCAAAAGGTAATAAATGGTTAAATGGATTCTCTAGAGTCTAACATGACCTAACATTTTGCAGACTTGCCTCATGGTTGCAAATCAACAGGTTGTAAAAAAATATTGAAAAAGAAACTAAAATCCAATAGAGTGATTGATAAATACAAGGCTCGCCTTATAGCCAAAGGTTTTAGACAAATAGAAAATATAGTTTTCTTCGATACTTTTTCACGGTCACTAGAATAACATTCATAAGGGTATTCATTTCACTAGCAGTTATTCATAATATGGTGATACACGAAATGGATGTTAAAACAACTTTTTTAAATAGTGACATGAAAGAAGAAATCTATATGGAACAACCTGAAGGTTTTGTAATTCATGTGCAAGAAGACAAGGTTTATAAGTTAGATAAATCTCTGTATGGTCTTAAACAAGCTCCTAAGCAATGACATGAAAAGTTTGATAACTTGATCATAACGAATGATTTTAATGTGAATGAAAGTGACAAATGTATTTATTACAAATCTGAAAATGACATTTGTACTATCGTATGTCTTTATGTAGACAATTTACTCATTTTTGGTTCAAACATTCAAGTTGTAAATATTGTGAAACTATTGTTGTGTAACAAATTTGATATGAAAGACCTCGAAGAAGCGAGTGTAATCCTCAGAATCAAGATTACTATGTCAAAAAATGGAATTTCTTTGGATCAGTCTCACTATGTTGAAAATATTCTAGAAATATAAATACTTTGACTATAAACCTGCTTGCACACAATATGATCAAAGTGTGAAACTTTTCAAGAACACTAGTGAAGGTGTTAGACAAACTGAATATGCAAGCATCATTGGTAGCCTCAAATATGCCATTGATTGTACTAGACCCGACATTTCCTATGTCGTGGAACTATTGTGCAGGTTTACCAGTAGGCCTAGTATGGAACATTGAAACGCTATAGAAAGAGTCATGAGATATCTAAAAAAGGTTCATGAGTCTTAGATTACATTATCAAATATTTCCAATCGTCCTTAAATGATACAATGATGTTGATTGGAACATTTTATCAGATGACTCCAAAGTAACCAATAGATATGTTTTAGTATATCTAGTGGTGTTGTATCTTGGGAATTAAAGAATAAACGATATTGGCTCAGTCCACTATGTAGTCTAAAATGATAGCACTAGCTACTACTAGTAAAGAAACGTGCTGGTTGAGATGCTTGTTTGTTGAGATCCCTTTATGGGAAAAACCTATGACAAATGTGTTAACCCACTACGATAGTATCGTGACTATTGCAAAAATTGAGAATCTTTATTAGAACGATAAGAGACGACAAATACGTCATAAGAACAATATTGTTAAAGATTTACTTTCTAAATAAGCTGTTATAGTGGATCATGTACGCACTGATGAGAATTTAGCGGATCCTTTGACAAAAGGATTAGCTAGAGAGAAAGTCATAAATACATCCAAAAAGATGAGACTAATGCCTATAGAGTCACTCATGATGGTAACCCGACCTAAAAGATTGGAGATCCCAAGAATTAGGTTCAATGGGTAATAACAAGTTGTGAAGTGATATGAGATGAACATGCTATTTTAAATCAAAGAAGCATGATTTCTGAAGTGATGATAGGATGAGGTAATAAAAACTCTTAATGAGTTCTATACTCTATGTAGAGTGGAGTACCTAGCTACATGAGTACTCTTGATAGACTCACCAATGTGAATGTGGAAGTGGGGCCGCTTCCTATGGAATTTTGAGGCATAATTCATAGAGCGTTCACTCTCCTGGGATAGACATGCATGGTCGTTAATGCACGAGCTTTTGAGAATACACCCTATCAAAAGGTTGTGTGTGGGTTTGATGCCAGAGATAGAGTTCAAGACTATAGATCACTCTTATTGAATCTGAATCTTACTTACTATGCAAAAGATCAAGTCAAGAGACACATTTGTTTATGCACGATCTATAGAAGCGTTTGATGCTATTTCAGAAACAATTTTTTAAAATTTAAGTGGGATATTGTTAAAACATAGAATATGTTAGTGTGTGAATTTAAAAATTTGTTGAAGTCCCACATTGGAAAGCTCTCATATTTTGATTAGTTTTCAATTCTATAAATATTAAAGTCTCACATTGGATAGAAAACTTGACTTTGCTTCCATCACTATATAATGAGTTTCAAACTCTTGTGAAAAGTACACCAAAGTTGGATGCATTTCCTAATTTTCTCTTTTTTCCTTTGTCTATTTTGCTCGACTTATTTTCGAGCCACTTCTCTCCTTTTTTTTTTATGTCCCTTCGATATTTCTAAGCCACTTCTCTCCTTGTACCGTAGTCCCTTCGATTTTTAGAGCGGTTGTTACGCTGTAGTCTCTTTGATGTTTAAATCGGTTGTTATGTAGTAGTCCCTTCGATTTTTAGTGCGGTTTTGTACAGTAGTCCTATCAATTTTTTAGAGCGGTTGTTATGTTGTAGTTTTGTCGATTTTTTAGTGGTCTTAATACCATTATGAGTGGTTTTTGTGCCATAGTATTTTGTAGCGGTTTGTGTGTCGTAGCATTTTAGAGCGTTTTTCTGTGTCGTAGTCCTTTTGATTTATGAATGGTCATAGTACCATATTGTGAGTGGCTTTAATCGTCATATTGAGAGTGGATTTAACCGCCATATTGAGGGGTGTAATTCTAAAATGGTTTTGTACGGCGCAGTGGAACTTCGATACAGTGAATCTGATATGTTTTATCTTGGGGACTTTGTGGTTGATAGCATGCCTTGCACAATCTGGGAAGTGCCACAAAAAGTATTAAAGAGATCTACGAGACTGCGACACTAGGGAAAGAAGGATAATTAGGAAAAGAGGCGGAAGTCTCAAAACAGAAGAAGAATTTGAAGTAACGCATATAGTGGTATGCTGTGTAGCTCCGCAAGATGACCGATCACTCTTTGCCCCATCCCCTCTTGAGAAGGCAGGTTGCTTCCCTTCCTCTTTTGAAGACAAGATGCCTTTGAAGCCATCCGAGAATAGCGAATCACTACCGTACCCCGACTCGTAACCCTAAAAGTTATGGTTGTCAAATGTGTTTCCGTCATACCTAAAAATAGAGTCAACCTTTCCAGCCCTAGAAAAGAGGGAGTGGTCTATTTACTTTGCTTTTAGAATTATAGAAGTTTAACGCCTTCCATTCCAAGGGGGTTGGCTGTAAGATAGGTTAGGCAGAGTACTCGCTCTAATGCAGGTTTTCTTCAACTTGATCAGTGCTATTTGATTTTCCATTCAACTCATACATATGTCGATTCTTATTAAAGGTTCTTGATAGCCTTTCAGCAAGTGTACTGAATTGTTGCAAGTAAATAATAAAAAGGTAGTACCGAATGTCGAACTCAAGGATTGCGTTTTACTATTGAATTATATTAAGTTACTAAAATTGAACAAAAAGTTCCCAAGTTGATTGAAATAATATTTAAAATTGACAACAATAGTAAAATTGATCCTTTATAAATTGAGAAAAATGTCAGGGATGAGTTTCACTTCAAATCCAACCTTGGTGTCTAATTTGATCCAAGTTATTGAATTCCTTTATTAAATTATTACCGAACTCTCTTTATTATTCTTTCCCTAATGTCTTAGTGACAAAACCTTTAATTCCAAAGTAACCCCTAATTCCTTAGTAGATTTAAGATTAGAATTAAGCATTACCGTATAGAAATTCTCTTGTAAATTATTGCTTTACAACTAAATTAATTGGTTTCATGACCTGCACCTATATCTAGACTACAAATTCATGAATTCCTCACCTCAAGCATTCGTAAAGTCCACTTCCGTTTCAAAATACAAATCGTAGAACATTTTAATGTTGATCAAGCAATAAAAAGCATTAAGCACAAATAGGGGTTTCATCTTGTTACACTCATTCATATAAGTAGAAATCAAATGATAAAAATAAGGGTTTCATCTTGTTACACTCATCTCTAACAAATAGGGTTTAGTTACTCATGACAGAGATAGAGATTAGAGAAGGATTCATGAATGATTCTTGATAAAACTGCTCCAATGATATTAGAAACAGCCGTCTTTGAGTTTCTATGCTAGGGCACAAGTCTCCCAACTTACCAAAAGTCAAACAGATCCCTAAAATAGTCAAAAATTGCATTTTTATGGTTGCTGATGCGCGTCGCGCGCGCCCAGGAGCAGGAAACGCGCTCCAGACGCGCCTGGACAATGTTACTGGTCCAGAAATGCGCCCTAGGCGCAGAAAACGCGCTTCAGGCGCTCCTCGACAGTACTGAATGGATGGAAACGCGCCTCAGGCGCAACTAACTCGCTTCAGGCGCACAACATCTACTATTTGATGTATATTGCATTTTCCCCCTCTTGCGAGTCTGAATTTGGTTCTGGTGTCTTCATGAAAGTTGTAGCTATGGATCGTAGCTTTCATTTGCACATGGTTTGACTCCAATTTAACATCTACAACTCGAAATATGGCTGAAATACTCTAAATAGGTCATGTTGATTTCTCACCAAAATTCAGCACTGCACTAAAACAAAGTAACAACACAAAACTCCGAAAAATCCCTACTTAATTAAGGAAATAATAACATAAATGTTTCATTAAATCAAAGATCTTAAATCAATAAAATATATCAAATAACTCCTTAAATTAACTAATGATTAAAGATAAATAAGACTAAAAACAATGAAAAAATATGCATATGATGAAGAGTCATCACAACCCCAAACTTAATCTATTGCTTGTCCCCAAGCAACAATTTATTTCAGATTTTGTGCAGTTAAAAACAAATTTAAATTCAATTTCTCAAATCAAATCAATCTCAATTTTTCAAAGTTCCAGCTACTACAAAACATTCATCATGCTCCATGCTTGCTTACAAAAAAACGACACAATTTATACACTTTAGCATTCATTCATCAAGTTCAACTCTCTCTTCACACAATTTCATCAAAATTTCTCTCAAGTGTTTAGAAAGGGTTACGAATTTATCACTCAAATCCGAAAACATGCATCACGCTACCATAGGCTTGAAAAAATTCTAGTTAGCAATCACAATGCAACAAACACATACACTTTTGGAGGACTTTCGGGTTGTAATGGGGCTTAGGTAAGGTAGGACATTTTGGGATAGTAGACTTTACTACTTGGAGTTCGGAATACATTTTCCAAATTATTCTACATTTTTTATTTTTTTTCACCTTTTCATTCTGGAGATTCTTAAACATTGACAAAAGAACCATGAAGATATTATTTACCAAAGTACACAAACTGAACTTTTTTCCTTTTTTATTTTTTTTTTTCTTTTTTTGAGAATCACCACTCCAAACTTAAAAGGTTGTTATCCCATGAGCAACCCCAAACTTAGAATTTTACTAAGACAAGACAAAAATTTCCTACCTAACTCCAAGTAAGGTGATGTAATGAGAGTCAGGTCTTTGGTTTGTGATGTGGCTAGTAACCGAAAGAAAAAGGCAAGGTTCAAAGGGGCTAGCAAATGGTAAAATTTTCATAGGGTAGTTAGAAAGGCTCAAACAACCAAACAAAATTATCTCAGTGTATGCGTAAATTACAAGTGATGCAAGTCAGAATTAGTGCAAGTTCTGAAGGGATAACACATGTCTGGATAATCACACAACAAAGAATTAAAGTGTTTAGGCCCAAAAGCTCAAAGCTAGGATAATAAGAAAGAGTATGAACTATCTAAATGATGCCAAATGTGCTACTACAAAACTTATTTAATGGCAAGTAAGACTTCGACAACCAAGGAGTAATCAACAATGCATGCATTAGTGAAACTTATCGAATTGAGCAATGATATGAGCAAAGAAATAGAATTTAAATTTTTAAATCCCAAACAGAAAACTTAAGACCAAATGGAAGTTGTTAATAATTCTTCATCATAGTGCACGTTTACACACAATTAGAAATAAACAAATTCAAATAACAAAAATAAGATTGCAAAAAATAAAAGTTACCTCTACTTGTGGGTTGCCCCCCACGAATTGCTTCTTTAAAGTCATTAGCTTGACGTCTCAACTATTGTCAAGGAGGCATATTTGACAGGAAGAACACATCATCCTTCTCACCAAGAGATGCATATTTCAAATGAGGTGGCAATTGCTTGAGTTCAGCCAATGGCGTATCTTTCTTTTTCTCTACATATTCATCTTCATTCCTTTTCAACCCCTCTCATGTAGTTGGGAAACAGGGGGAGTAAGATGGTGATGCTTCTAACATGGCTGAAACCTCTTTCACCTTTGGATCTTTACTTTCTTTAAGAACATCTTGGGGTAGGCATAACACTCTTTCTAATGGCATATTGGGTCCTTGATGTTCAACTTCTTCGTCGACTATCGAATTAAAAGTCTCAATTCGGTTGCACCCTTCTCTTTCGTTTGAATGCTCCATGGCTTTTAAAATATTGAATGTAATTGTTTCCTCATTTACCTTAAAGGTTAAGGTGTCGTCTGCCACATCAATCATAGCTCTCCCTGTTGCTAAGAATGGTCTCCCCAAAATCAATGGAATGTCATTGTCTTCATCCATGTCTAGTACCACGAAATCTGTTGGTATATATGACCTCGTAATAATCGGATTATATCAGAATGTATCAGTTCTTTATGAAATTAAATCAATTTCATACACACAGCGGAATTCAAATTGTGGCATACAAGATTAGCAAGTTCTGTTAGATTGATATGAGATTAACCAAGATGCATACAAGTCAAATTATCAGATTAAACAATATTACTTATCACAGACTATGTTTAACATGCATCTAATATTAATCACATATACAAATATATCAAGATAGAAATTAAAGGAGTTAAGGGTTAGAGAAGATTGCACCAAGAATTTATACTGGTTCAGTTGTCCACTTGACAACCTACATCCAGTCCTGCAAATCCAAACGGATTTCAGATTTTCTTCTCCAATAGAAAGAATCAATTAAAGATTGTCCAGTTTCCTCCCCGAAACCTATCTATCTTAATGATCTCTTTCCTATTGATCACCCTCTGATCCTTGTAGATACTCAGCAACCTAACACAGAATCAAAGTACAACTCTTTCTTGTTGAGCACTCTCACCCAAGAAAGTAGTCACCAGTTTCTAGCTGGATTTTCTCGCTTTCGTTTTTGTTTCAAAGAATTATTACAAACAGAATTAAGGAAGAACAAAAAGTAGTCTTCAATCTTGGTCAATATGGCTTCTCACAATTCTGGATATTCAAAGATTGTTTATGAGAACCCTTGTCTTTCAAGATCACTTTTCCAGCTATCTCATTGATTGTTGATAATCTTCTTTTTCTTTGATCTGAAAAAGTAATCTCAGTGTATTAACCAAGTGTTATTGTATATCAAGAATATTCAAGGTGTATTTCAGATTGTTATCATTGTTTTTTTTTGAAAGAATGATTGAAGACAGTTTATATAGTTTCTGAAAAACATATTAATCAATCGATTTACCAATCGATTTCGTAAAGTGATAAACCAGTCTAATCGATTTTCCAATCGATTATCGTGTGTCTTGTTTTTCTTGAATCTTGAAACTATATAAGCCAATCGATTTGCCAATCGATTCTTTAAACAACAATTTTCAGTAATTATGTTAAGACTGATATGAATCGATTTCGTAATCGATTGCAGATGTTATGTTCAAACTGAAACACATATCAATCGATTTCGTAATCGATTTATTAAGTCTTCATAATCGATTAACAAATACTTAAAATCGATTTGGTCACACGCTCAGAGTTCCCTGGGTTTTCAAAAGGTTCTGTCAATCGATTTGCCAATCGATTGTGTTTAAGTCAGTGACTCAGCTATTTTGATATTAATCGACGTGCCAATCGATTTGTATGTATTTGTCTGAAAACGTTCTTACCTGGGATTTAGTTCAATCGATTTGCCAATCGATTGCAACCAAATTTTAACTTGATTGAAATTTTTACAACATAGATTGTCCAATCGATTTGTATGTCACAGGAAAAAGTTATTTTGCAAGTGATATTTAAGCAATCGATTTGCCAATCGATTACCATTAAAACTGGGGTACCACTGTGACTTGTCCAATCGATTTCCCAATCGATGTATTTCAATCAGGTTTACTTTGTGAGATGTATAATCGATTTGTCAATCGATTACCCTCAAAACTGGGGTGCTACTGACTTGTGCAATTTTCATTTTTAATTCAGTCAGTCGATTGCCCAATCGATTATACCAACACAAACAGTTGTGTTTCCTTACACCCTTGTTATGAAATCGATTTCCCAATCGATTTGCTTCAGTCAAAAGTCAACTTTTGTTGATTTCTTGTGTTCCAAGCAACCTGTTCCAAGTGTGTAGGATTGGATTGTTGTTCCTGAAATCTTGCTCAATTCAAATATTAGATTTATCATGTATTGTATGAACATTGTTGAATTGTTAATTATGTCAAAATTAGGAATCAAAGGATCAAAATCCAACAAAATCCACTGGAAAAATGAACTGTTCCACTTTAACCAACACATCTTCCACCACTTCATAGGGGTGTTTCATTGAGCAATCCGCAAATTGTAGCATCCGTTGTGTGTCTTTGACTTTTCCAATGCCCAGTTTTTTGTATATGGAAAGGGGCATAAGAATTACACTAGCCCCAAGATCACACAGCGCCTTCCCAAAAGTTCTATTTCCAATGGCGCACGGGATTGAGAAGCTTCCAGTATCCTTGAGCTTCGGCAGCAGTTTTATCTTTAGTATAGCACTACATTCTTCGGTAAGCATTACTGTTTCACCGCCGATTTTTCTTTTCTTCGATATAATCTCCTTCATGAACTTGGCGTATGTTGGCATCTATTCCAATGCCTCTGCAAAAGGAATATTAATCTGTAATTTTTTAAAAACATCAAGGAACTTACCAAATTGATTTTCTGTTTCTTCCTTTTTTAATCTTTGAGGAAACGGAATTCGAATTTCTGGTTTTGGCAGTGATTCCCTTTTTTGTACCACAGGTTCTTCGTCCTTTTCAACATGTTGTGCTCCTCAACTGATGTCGGTGTGACTATTTCCTCTGAGAGGGTCGAACTTGAAGTACTTACACTTTGTTTGGCTTTAAGCAGAACTTGTTCACTTACCTTGCCACTCCTTGTTGTCACGGCATTGACATTATTTCGCGGATTCAGAATCGTGTCACTAGGCAAATTTCCAATCGTTCTTTGTGCCATTTGTTGAGCAAGTTGACCCACTTGAGTTTCCAGATTCTTTATGGATGCAGATTGATTTTTCTAGATGGCTCTTGAGTCTTCAATGAAAGAACTTGTGCTTGCCACTAATTTCTCCATAGATCTCTCCCAAGCAGCCTTTCGAGGTGGGAATTGGTTTGTTTGAGCTCCTTGTTGACCCTGAGATCCACCTTGATGATCTCTCCAAGAAAAATTTGGATGATTTCTCCAACCAGGGTTGTACGTACTAGAGTAGGGATTATTCTGCCTCTCGTTATTACTAACAAAATTCACCTGTTCTAGTTCTTCTATCTCATTGTCATCCAGTGCTTCACAAGCTCCATTTTTATGTGCTTTCCCACAAAAGTTGCAACTAGTATGCTTTAGTAAATTGACAGGCGCCAGTTGGGGTTGTATATTTAGTTCTACCATCCCCTTCTTTATCTCAGCGGCGATAACATCTTTTATCTGTTTTGAGAGTAACATCCCTTGAACCAACCCAACCTCATAAACATTCAATTCCAGCATACCACTTTTGAATTTGCTTTTGTATTATTTTTTTTTTCTGGATCAAAGAAAAGTTCAGCTGAGGACTGGCCGTGCATACAAGGTTAGACAAATTATGAGTAATGAACAGTTAAAGAAAGATAAACAACTAAGTAAAATTTAAAGAGTTTTAAACAAGAATTATTTTTTTAAATTAGAAATAAAATAAAAGAAGAAATTTTATTGTAGAGCTAAAAATTTCAATTCAGTAAATAAATTAAATTCAATAGTGATATGACAATCCCCAGCAACAGCGCCAAAAACTTGATAGTGTTTCAGCAAGTGTACTAAATCGTTGCAAGTAATAATAAAACGATAGTACCGAGTGTCGAACTCAAGGATTGCGTTTTACTATTGAATTATATTTAGTTACTAAAATTGAACAAAAAGTTCCCAAGTTGATTGAAATAATATTTAAAATTGACAACAATAGTAAAATTGATCTTTTATAAATTGAGAAAAATGTCAAGGATGAGTTTCACTTCGAATACAACCTTGGTGTCTAATTTGATCCTAGTTATTGAATTCCTTTATTAAATTATTACCGAACTCTCTTTATTATTCTTGCCCTAATGTCTTAGTGACAGAACCTTTAATTCCAAAGTAACCCCTAATTCCTTAGTAGATTTAAGATTAGAATTAAGCATTACCGTATAGAAATTCTCTTATAAATTATTCCTTTGCAACTAATTTAATTGGTTTCATGACCTAGACCTATGTCTAGACTTTAAATTCATGAGTTTCTCATCTCAAGCATTCGTAAAGTCCACTTCCGTTTCAAAATACAAATCGTAGAACATTTTAATGTTGATCAAGCAATAAAAAGCATTAAGCCTAGAGATGAGAAAAATAATTCAATAAACTCATTCATATAAGTAGAAATCAAATCATAAAAATAAGGGTTTCATCTTGTTACACTCATCCCTAACAAATAGGGGTTAGTTACTCATGACAGAGATAAAAGAGATAGAGATTAGAGAAGAATTACAAGAAGGATTCATGAATGATTCTTGATAAAAATGCTCCAATGATGTTAGTAAAGGCCGTCTTTGAGTTTCTATACTAGGGCACAAGTCTCCCAACTTCCCAACAGTCAAAAAGATCCATAAAATAGTGAAAAATTACGTTTTCATGGTTGCTGATGCGCGTCGCGCGCCCCAGGCGCAAGAAACGCGCTCCAGGCGCGCCTGGACAATGTTACTGGTCCAGAAATGCGCCCCAGACGCAGAAAACGCGCTTCAGGCGCGCCTGGACAGTATTGAATGGCTGGAAACGCGCCTCAGGCGCGGCTGGCGCGCTTCAGGCGTACAACTTCTACTGTCTGACGTATATTTCATTTTTTTTGCCTCTTTCATTTCTGAATTTGGTTCCGGGTTTTTCATGAAAGTTGTAGTTATGGATCCTAGCTTTCATTTGCACTTGGTTTGACTCCAATTAAACATCCACAACTCCAGATATGTCTGATATACTCTAAATAGATCATGTTGATTTTCTCACCAAAATTCAGCACTGCACTAAAACAAAGTAACAACACAAAACTCCGAAAAATCCCTACTTAATCAAGGAAATAATAACATAAATGTTTCATTAAATCAAAGAGCTAAAATCAACAAGATATATCAAATAACTCCTTAAATTTACTAATGATTAAAGATAAATAAGACTAAAAACAATGAAAAATATGCATATGATGAAGAGTCATCAGTTCTCCAGCGGGCTATTTCACCCCACTACGCGAAAAAACGCATATTACAGCGCTTTTTTTAAGCCATTTACAGCGCTTTTTCAAAAAAATAAGCGCTGTGGAAACGAGCGCTGTAAATGATACAACAACGCTTTTATAAAAGCGCTATAAAACATGTAAATACAACGCGCGCTTGTTATGCACATTTTACAGCGCTTCTTCACAAAAAGCGCTGTAATATGCACCCCATCATATGAGTTATTGGTGTGCATATTACAGCGCTTTCTCAAAAAAGCGCTGTAATATGCCCACCCATAATTTTCATATATGGGTGTACATATTACAGCGCTTTCTCGAAAAAGCGTTGTAATATGCCCACCCATAATTTCATATATGGGTGTGCATATTACAGCGCTTTCTCGAAAAAGCGCTGTAAAATGCCCACCCATAATTTCATATTATGGGTCTGCATTTTTACAGCGCTTTTCTTGTACATTTTACAGCGCTTTCTCACGAAAGCGCTGTAGAAGGTGCACCATTAAAGCGCTTTAGAACAACATTTTACAGCGCTTTTTTAAAAAAAAGCGCTGTAAAATGTGTGTGTGTTTTTTTTTTTTTAAACGCTGTAAATTAATTATTTGAAATGAAAAGTGCTTTTTAGCTTTTTATGGCACTTTTTTTAAAAAGCGCTGTCTTTTATCTTTGTACCCAAAATTATTTTTGATCCAAAATCACTTCACAATCAGTAGAACAGAACATATTACAGACAATCAGTAGAACAGAACATATTATAGACAATCAGTTCACACAATCAGTAGAACATAAATCAGAACTCTGTAACTTTTTTAACATATATGTAACTCTGTAATTTACAACCTAAGTAACTACATTCAGATACATATATACAACCTAATTTACAACCTAATTACCTACATTCAGATCCATTATATAATAACTAACAGATCCATTATATGCATATATTGTGTCCTATGATCATTTACATATAATAACTAACAGAATATACATTATATGCACTAGCTACCATATAATATTCAGATCCCTTGCCCAGCAGCAAGCTATTTCCAGAAAATCAAAAAATTTTCATGTCAAGCACGTACTGACACCATTCTTCCTTTAATTCCATCAGATCTTCCTCAGAATATGATGGACTGGAATGGGCAAAGTACTGCAATATAAAAATTGAACATATTTATATTAAGTTAGTATCAAATATATAGATAATTTATATATGAAAATCATTTAATGCAAATACCGTACCGTTTATGGGATAATAGTTTTATTCTTCTCAACAATCTCCTTCATGAATCTCAATATGTAGTACCCACAGTCGATGTTATTTGTTTGACGAGGGCACTTTATTGAGATCCATGTAATGTTATTAGACTTCTGCTTCGACACTTTAGCACCTCTTTGAGCTCGATAAACTTTTAAGGCACTATCGAATGAATAAATGTGATTATTAGAGCATGATATTTATATATATATATATAAATATATATATGTAAGAAATAAATGAATATTACTTACGTGTCGAGCATATTCTTTATTCCGGGGTGATTGGTGTAAACGCCGTGCACGGGATCCAAATAGTATATCACTTCAGAGACCGCATTGATTGCAAATAGCACCCAATGTGCCCTACAACAACAAAAAATTGGTTAAGCAATTTTGTTTATAGACAACTAATAAACTAAATTCTCATCAATTAAAAAAAAGATAAAATTACGTACCCTGAATTATATGGTGCCAAGAACAATTTATCACTTTCTTTATTTCTTAAAAACATATCTACAATGTAGTGTTTTTACATTGTCTGGATCGAGTTTGAACATCGACATCTTATGCGGAGACAAGAATGAGTATTTATTTGACAGTTTCCTCGTGCACACGACCTTCTCGTACAAAAACCTTCAATGAAAATTTTAAACTAGATTAATTACCAATACATTTAATTAATTACAAATAAATGCAATTAAAATATTTTTACCTTATGTACAAGCTGATTACAGTAACACTCAGCTCCTTATGTTCGAGAAGATCGTACATTTGCTCCTTTTCGAGGTACTCAATATACTCATCTCCGAAGATGTCTTGATTCATTTGTACAATGGGCGAATCGTTGCTGCTGCCATGTTCCTTTTTATTTGGATGTCAAGACACGCCCCGTATTTACCAAGGCGTGGCTGACTTTTATTAGGAGCAGCAGCAGCAGCGACCGATTTTCCCCGATCCAGATTTTTGTTGCTGCAAGTTTGGCAGCTTTATTACCCTCCAGCCTTTGTAGTTTGGCAGCCCTATTAACCTCCAATTTTTGAGGTCTGCTGCTTTTTTTTGGCTGTAGGGGTGGTTTTTTTTATTTGGACCTACAAAAAATGAGGTAAAATGTTAGTTTATTGAATCTGAAAAAATAAAAAACCTTAGGCAATAAATGTGACAAACCTTTTCGGAGATGTAACTGATTTGTCCTTGGGAATCTTTTTTTCGAGGGCAACAAGGTGTGTGGGCCATGCCACGTAACTGCCAATAGCGTCGCTTAAGAACTTCATATCTCCATCGTTGTCCGGTATGGGCAACGGTGCAGTTGGTTCGAAAGCAACCGTAGGCGATACTTTGACATGGCCCGCGGGGATCGGAATATTGTGCAATACTATTGTGCAATATTCCTTTTCCCACCTTCCGTTGAGTCGGCGAGGACAAGTATAGGACACATGTAGTGACACCCTACATCAATAGTTAAAACATAAGTACAGTTAATATATAAGTTTGTTTAAATACATAAGTAATTACATAAGCAAGTAAGTAGTAAGTAAATTAATTACCTCGGGAATACGCTTCAAACCGACGTTGCAACTCCCGGTTTCACTCTCCATTTGTATTTCAGGTTGGAGCTGAACCGGAAGTTGCTTGTCTTTATTCGTATTCACCAAGAGTGCCACTTGCTCCGATAAGATTCTGAGCTTCTCTAATACTTCCTCGTTGGAAGGTTTTTGGCGCTTCTCTTGAGGAAAAAAGCTTTTGGGAGTTACGCCAAATCCTTTCCCCCTCACTCGACCGGAATACTCAGGGACATTAAACACTTTCCCAAGAATTTCCCTGCACGTATCCTTGTTGCCCTCTTGGTTTCAGAACTTTGTTCAATAGTTTCCTAAAATACATGTAACATTAAAAAGATAAGTTCAATAGCATTTTTAAAATACAATATTAAAAATATTAAAGTGATAATATACTTACACAAAGTTCTACAACTTTCTTTGACATTTTCATATCAACCACTCCTTCTTTGTTAACACGCGCTTCCTTCCATAAGATATGACGACCCAAGGGTTGATCGGCTTGGGTGGTCTTTTCTCTATTCGTTAAATCATAAACAAAATAATACAAATTAAGTTACACACTATAGTTATAATACAAATTACATTCATTATATAAAAGTGATGGTTTAATTCTTACAATTTTTTGTTCAAGGGTGCATATCCCATACGTGATTTCTTGTATGGGTGTTTTGGGTTGATTGC